>BQNB010105931.1:4836-21097 GCA_026074375.1 Tanacetum coccineum | reverse complement strand
ATAAAGCTAACTAACTATTACATATTAGGTCCTCATTGTTTCTTCTTTATTCATTTTTGCTTGTGGGTTTTGTAATCATCAAATCTGTAATTTCCAACACTTTTATATAAAGCTTGTTTTATGTACTTTTTACTTTTTTAAATTATCACAAGTATTTTATACCATAAATATTATATGTGATACATATAATAATGTCCAATAGTCTATCCTTTGTCCTCATAAGTCCATGATAATAAGATTTACAAGATTAACAAATTATTTACACACTTTTACTTGTAGCTTTTTATGTAAATTCTTAAAAACCCTAATCTTGTACATAAAAGTGTAAAACACTTTTTATGCTCAACCAAAAGTGTAAAACACTTATGTATCCATTTTAACATGATGTTAACAACAACATATCTTATGTAAAAGTGTACAAAACAATGACAACAAGTAAAAATCCTTTTTACATGTTTAAAAGCATCAAAATGGTAATTTTACTATATAGAACTCATATATGCATAAAATAACAAATGTAAGTTTATAAGGATATTTAGATAACCTTATGATGATGTATGGTAGTAGACCACAATATCTAAACCCTTGTTTATATGAAAAACCAAAGCTTACAAGCTTTTAAAACCCTAATCTTCCTTTTTCTTTGATTAACCTCCTTAATCAACCAACCAAGTTTCCAAACCTTTTTGTATGACCTTAGATATGATGTGTGTATGCTTGTAAATGTTGTAGAATAAAATTTTATGGATGGTTTATGTTGGTGTATTCTTGCCGTGGGTAGGAGGGAGTATATGGGGAAAAGAATGTGTTTTACACTTAGTAAAAATGGAAGTGTATGTGTTTGATACTTTCACTAGTCTTATATGTATTATATATTCATAAAACTAGTCAAAGTATGTACATGAGAGTCTTAGACAATGGGAGGGTCTTATGGAAGACTTGTGGTCAAAATGGGACATAAGATTTTATGAGTTGTTGTTGTACATGTACTAGTTGCAATATGGAACTTCTTGTCCCCCCATATATGTTGTTGTTGCCGTGAATCATGAGAAGGAAAAGGGAGGGCATTTTTGATTTTTGATCTTTTATAAATATCTAGCATTTACTTGCACTTTCAAGTTGTAGTTTTAAGTATAAAGGTGTAACATGTAATGTATAGGCTTTAGTAGTTTATTTTTATAAACAATATGACTAAAATTGTTAACTTGGGTAAAGTTTAGCAAAACTTTGGGTATTGGGTATAAAAATAAGTATTTGTTGAAGCGTAGATTAATTATGATGGTTCCGGGTATGCCTAAACGTATTTTATCGCGAAACGTAACAATTTTACGTAACCGATAAAAATAAAATAAACAAAGACCATAATTATTCTCAAAATAATTATTTAATACTTTCTTGATGTAAACGTTTAATTGTATGATGCTCGTTTACATTGAATGACCGTTTTTAGCTTACGCAATTTTACTTAATACATGAAATTAAAAGCAAACTCGTACAATACTAAAAATACATAGTGGATTTATTGACGACGTCAATGACCCTAAAAGACGGGGTGTTATACTGACAGCAGATGTATTGACCCGGTTTTTGCCTAAGTGTATAGAGGGCTTCTTTCTTTACACCCTTTACCCTTACATTTCTTTTTCATTCTTCAACCTCTTCAGTGCTTACCGAGACTTCATGACTAGAACCTTATTGGGTTTATTCCAGTTCTAGCTGCATCTTAGTCGGCACTATTCCCTTATTCTTACATTTACTCCTTTTTTATGTCATACCTAAGGACTTCTACACTAACTAGTGGATTATCCCTGGGTAGATCCCCCCGGTTCTGGCTGGATCATGGGAACTAATACCTAACCTTACCAACCTTATAACTCTAATAAAATTAAATACATGGTTGGTCTTATTAGTACAGTTCACCTTGCTATAAAACCAATTGAAAAACTCAATCAGGCACTTGTGATATAAATATCAAAGCTTTTAGTACCTCGATTGTTTTTAGAATTTTTAGAAATGCCCCCCTCAACATGTAAATCGATTAAACGAAAGTGGGTAGCACAAGGAGGATGGAGTATACATATGAGTCCACAAATTCACATTTTTTTAGTTTTCATATTTAAATCACATTTTCTCCCCTTATCAAAAATTTCAAACCCTTTGATATTTAGGATATTAATTGATTCTAATATGTTAGAAAATTGGGAGAAAAATGTGGTAATTAGTCACAAGCCAACTGGGGAACAAAGTAATGCTCCCCCTAAATCTATGAGGGTACGTGTGAGTGACAAGTATAAAAAATTTGAAAGATTTTGAGTTTAGCGAGAAAACTCTTGAAAAACTTTATACTTGTCATTGAACACTTAACTATACACTACATACTTATAATAATGTACAAGATATATTATACAAAAATAAGATGATATTGACCTGAGTATCAGAAGGATGAAGTCATTCAGTTCTCTAAATAAATCTGTAGTCAACATCTCTTAGTCTTCCAACAACAAAGCTTTTGAGACTCTTGAATATTCTTCGAATCTTGAGTCTTCTCTCAATCACCTCCATAAAATCCTTACTCCTCCTTTTATCGTCCTTAGACCAAATTCGTGTTTCCATGCCCAGATTGTACTCGTACAGCTTGAAGTCTTTAACCATGTGATCCAGCTTATCTAGAATCCGATTCGATGTGCCATCACTGAACGTGTGCACCTCAGTCTCTCACATCATTTTCTTCTCATCATTTCTGTCTCTATATATTACTGCCATGGGCTTGCTGACTATGGTGTAGTCTTCTTTGAACAGAAAGTCAAACGCATCCTAATCTGGTTGAGTGAGATTGAGTTTCGTCTGATAGCTTTCAATCTCGAGCTACAGATCTTCCACACGCTTTCTAATGATGATGTTCCTTATCCACAGGTTAACTACATTGAAGAGATGAACTTTGTCATCCCTAGATAAATGATTGAGCTGACCTTGAAGATGAAGCAGGTACATGTCTTCAAAATCATTTGGATGCAGATTTTTTAAGTCAGCTTCTGAGATCTTGTATTCCTTATAGTTAGCTATCTAAAGAACAATCTCTTTTAAGTAGGTATACCCGTATCTTTCAAGAGTCTTGAGACTAACTACACTAAGAATCTGCATGTGGAATCTGACTTTACTGTGATCAGAGGGTGCATTGTGTCGTGTGATGTAGAATTCTTTGCGCTTGAACCACCAGTGAGAGATACCATAAGCAGCACTAATATCATATTCACGTTCACTCTCAATCTAGAGGGATGAAACTAGTTCTTCAAGTCCAAAGTCTAGATATTAAGCCGCTTTTAGCTTAGATATGGATAATGCCGACCTTCTACCTTTGTCACCTGACACTAGATACTCCAGATCCTTATTAAAGAAGAATTATGGCTGAATAGTTACCTGACCTGGTGGTCCTCCTAGGGGTAACAGTTTGCTTACATCAGGTACCAACCGATGGCCTTCAGGACTAACCAAATTAACTTGACCCGTAAGCATTCGGTGACATTCTTCCATTTGGAATTGCAGGGAAATGCAGTTCTTGTAAAAGGCTTTGGCTACCTTGAATGATGGGCCTTCCAAATCAGACTTGCTGAGTTTCTTCTTTCGAATCCTTTTACAAAACCATGTGATGAATGATCCCATATCACCAGTCTTTCAAAGTAACTTGTTTTCCTCATGATCTTTATAGGATTTGGTGAGTGCATTTGCCTAGTTGTTCTCTGGTTTAGGCAGATCATTGGTAGGAATGGACCAGTCTGGTTCTGGAGTTGCTGGTCTGTCTTCCTCTAGGATAGGCTTCAACCATTCTAGCCTTGGCTTGATCTTTGGAAGATATGCAAAATCAGTATCCTTTGAATCAGATATATTTGCAGTATCTAGCATTAGTACATCTTCGATTAGTTGTTCAAAATGAGGACCTGACTATTGCTTGGAGGAGCTTGAAGGAGCTTCTCTAGTGTTAGTCGTCTTCTAGGCAGATGACTAAGGAGCTAGAGGCTGTAATGATCTTGAGGCGTTAGAGTCATGTATTTTCTTTTTGCTGAGATCTAAATCTGGTAGAGGAGGAGGAGGGTCTTGATCATCACGTCGTCTCTTACGGGACTTGTCTTTTTAGCCAATAATTTGTCCATGTTTGCCCGTTTCATAGACGCCTCAAGAGCTTTATATAGAGCCACATAGTCAGGAAGTGACTTGTAGGTACCAGTCTCAAACATGCGCTGGTGAAGAATTTCTTTCATATCAGCTTCGGGCAGTTCTCTAAAGTGATCTCGAAGTGGAGCTTGAAGAGCCACGTGTACAGCCTCTTTCACAGATTCACGAACAGCTTCATCAATCTTATGAGGTAGATCTCTAAGCTCCAAAGTGAAAACCCTGGATCCAAGATTCCGAGTCGTGTTATCAAGATTCTTGTTCTTTTTCTCTAAATCAGATAATTTCTTTTCAAGTGCTGTGACACGCGCAACTAACTCTGAATCTGTTGAGATTTGCTGTTGTGAAGGAGGTAAAAGGGTTGTTGTTGTAGTCGTTGTTGTTGCTGTAAAGATTGGTCCTTGAGTTGCAGAGGATACAGGTTTAGAAAGAGATGAGAGATCAATAACCGGTGTGAATAGTGGTGGAACTGAGGAAGATGCTTGATAAATTGGAACAGTGACCATAGAGACCACTTCTGCTTCCACATTGAGTTTATCTGGTTCATCTTCAGTTGACTTGTCATTTATGAACTGATCCCCAATAGTAAATGCATCATCTAAATTCTTTATTGAAGAGAGAGTCCCAGTTGAGCTTAGTGGATCCTCTAAGATGACATCTTCATCAACTAGAAATTTCAAGCTTTCATGAACGTTAAGGTACAGATTAGCGATAAAATCATCATGCGTGGGCTCAGGGTTTGGTCCAGCAAGAGCCACACGGCTTTCTCCAGGGTCTGGTCCAGCCTGGTTTTCGTCCATCTTATCATCATCAAGTAGGGGTCGAGACTCGGGTGTTTTACCAGGATCTGATCCAGCCTGGCCTTCATCAATCCCAGCAGTATTTTCTTCTAGATTAACCAAGTTAGTCATATCGTCACCTTGTTCTTGACCGATTTGAAGTATCACCTCCACTGTTTATCTTGTCTGTATCTGCACCTGTTTCAGTATCTGCAGGAGATGGAGACTCATGAACAATATTGGCGGAAGCGTCATCATGTGGCTGTGTAGAGGGTCCAGTTGATGCCTCTTTAGTAGCTGGAGTCCGCCTCTGGAATATAAATTGGTTCGTGGTGCTTCTCCTTTTTGGTGTGTACAGAGCCAACAGTGACTGTGCAGCTTGTTCATTAGTTGCTATTGCTTTTCCCTTGCCTTCAATCATAGGGAGTGGTCGGGTGGCCTCTGCTACTGGTTCTTAAATAACCACACCGCCAACATGTGCTTGACTTTGTACCTAAAATGATTCCAGACTCATCTGAATAGAATGTTCAACATTATATTCTTCACCTTCACCTTGATGTTTAGGCTCAGGTTCAGGTTCAGGTTGAGTTGGTTCATCTTTATCAATGAGTTGGAGAGAAGGCTTTAAGGATTTTTTTCTTGGTTACCTTAGGTTTCGGTGCAGGTGCTGGTTTGCTTGATTTCTTTTTAGCAGGCTTCGGCTTGGGTTGCTTGGCAGTTGCAGGTTTCTTCTTTTCTGCCTTTTCAGCTGTAATTTTTCGATCATGCTTTGCAACCATTTCCAAATAAGCATTGTAGTATGATGGATTCCTGATATTGTTCGAGATCAGCTCATTGGGAATTGGCATTCCAAAGACTTCATCTTCTTCGCCTTTGGGAACGAATTTGAGATTACCAAGTCTTAGATCTTCTTCAGCAAGATGAAACGGAGATGCTGATCTTTGGTGAATATTATGAGTTCTTCCCAAATGATAGATAATAAGCTTCATGAACCGACAATAAGGAATAACGTGAGCCTTATCTTTCCTGACCTTCTTAGCGGGACTGCCCAGATTGGCATTGTCAGTAAGAAAAGTCTGAATAGCTTGTACAAATTCTTCCCACATAAGTTCAGCATAGTCAACATTTAAACTTGTGATTATGCCCCAAAGCATCTGAAGAACTAGGTATCTGGGACTATCATGTCCGGAAGTCTTACCCGTGAGACATTGGTTAATCATAGACAATATTGCTCTCTAAGGCTGATACAGGTTATTCACCGCCATTCTTGACACAAAGTGAATTACCTTTGTATACCCGGCTCATTTACAAAGTCAATAATTACATCACCCGACGGAGGTGACACAAAATGGTGAGCTTGATTAATGGATGTTATCTATAAAGCTTCCGTTAGAAGATTAGCATTCAAATCGAATTGGGTTTCATCCAGCTAAAAACTGTAAGCTCCTGTCTTTACCTCATATGTAAGCATGTTCCAAAATTGTTGAATGTAGATGGCTAGAACCGAGGCTGAGGCAGTGAATGCCCTGAAGAAGTTTGTGTTTTGTAGAATATCCACAGAGATCTGAAAGATTGGATTCTTTTGCTTCTTTTGAAGATCTAAAACATAGTTTCTCTTTCCAATGGGCACCCATGCAGCAAATAGAAGTATCTGATCACCAAATCTTATGGGAACAGGAGCGGGAACATTCTCATCAGCCATTTTATCTGCACAAGTATATCAACAAAGATAGGTAGGCATGACATATATCTTGATGTTAGATGAGAACATTGACATGCTTCGATTGATTATGGTGAGGTTAAGTCAACGTTGGTTAAGGAAATCCGATGAACACATACATGTTAACAAGTCCCGGATGGGTGTTAATGAGGTAATTGTGCCTTTAGATTGGGCCTTAAGAGGGTATTGGGACTAATGGGTCAAAACTTTGAGATTCTGGCCCAAACCGCTACCTACTTGACACCAAACCGCTGCGGGGTGAGATAATCAAAACACTATAAAGAGGAATGATCAAACAACTAAGTAGAGGAATGATCAAACCGCTATGTAGTGGAATGATCAAACCGCTATGACTAAACAGCTATGGATTTTATATTCGTTTTAATCAAACTGCTATGATCAAACCGCTAGGGATTCATTTTAATCAAACCGCTATAACCAAACCGCTATCAATATTTTATTTGATTAAATTAAAACGCCATGTCCAAACCGCTATCATTATTTTAATAAATATATCAAACCGCTACCAGTTAAGAAAAATTTCAAATAGCGGTTTGGATTATTTTAATAATAAAAATAATCTTTATCAAACCGCTACCTCGTAGCGGTTTGCCTGCATAACTTAAAATATATTAATTATATCAAATCGCTATCAGACAAAACCTATCAAACCGCTATCAAGCAAAGCAGACCAAACCGCTATCAAGCAACTCTAATCAAACGGCTATCTGACATACTGACCAAACCGCTATCTAGAATATCCATGCAAACCGCTATTAAGAGGCAATCCCAACAGGCAAACCTCTACGAAGAACACAAAGCATACGTTCAATTTTCTTGCAACGTTTTCATTCCAAATGCAATCCAATGTATCCTAAGGCCTTTTAATTTACAAGCAATCCTTTTTAATCATTCAAAACCTTGACATACCATCTAATTCGAGCCTTGAGCCACCTTTTAAGTCTTAAACTTTTGTGTAACTTATCGGGAGCATGCAAGCTTTCTTTGTTACTCTTAAAACAACTTAATACTAGCATACACAAACATACATACAGACTACAACAACTTCGAACCACTGTTTGACTTTTGAAAGTCAAACCATATGCAAAAATTATCAATTTATTTACTACATTGAAAGAAGATCTTAAATAAACATCAAACAATCATTATCTCAACCTAATGAGCAAATCCCATCAATAAAAACACAATTCTAAACACTCCATGGCATTTCGATCAAAAAGCAAACCTAGACTAGATCATAGCATCAAACTATATTTGAGTGATCCTAACCTAGTGATGATCGAGTGTTAAACACTCCTATGCGCACCTATCCTAATCACCAAATAACACATATCAAAACCATTTAAAGATTCGATTATAGACTTGGTCGAACCTAGTGATTGAAGCCATTTAAATGTGTTTTGAGTTGATCCCTTTCACCTAAAGCAACATCTAAATGTATTGAACAAAGTTTAAGAGTTACCTTAGCAAAAGATCCAAAGGAAATCGAGAATCAAGAAAGTCGTTCTAGGTGACGGTTTACATGGAGAGAGAGAGAATGTGAAAGAGTTTGACTAGATTTGAAATGGTTTGACTAAAAACCCAAATCGCTACCTATTTATACTCATAGTTTGGAATTTGGCAGTTTTAGTCCTTGAGGTTTCTACCTTCATTTATTTTTAGTTGAAAGGTTTTCTAAGGATAAAAGAGTTTTAGAAATGGTAGTTTTAGTCCTTGAAGTTTAATAGAGCTAGGAAACAATTAGCATATTGCACATAAGTCCCTAAACTATCTAACTTTTGACAGTTACAACCGTTTGAGTTAAAATTAATTAGTCCCCCCTCAATTATAACCCTATATTGCCACAAAACCTTAAAACCTTTTCCATGATGTTTTAGAAGCCCATTTAATGCAATAAACTTGAAATCACTTCTCCCTCTCAAACAATGACCCATTTTCTATTTAAAGAGCTATAGTCATTGTTTGAGTTGAAAAGTTTATTTTGAAAGCCTGAATTGATTAATTTCCAACAACACTTTTCCACCGTGATTAAAACAAATAATTTTGAAGAATCAATTAAGAAGAAAATTATTTGGTTATAAAAAGGAAGACTTCTCTTTCGAAAGAAGAACAACGCACTGAAACGTACATTGATCCTTGGATGCATGGATATTAAGTAATCCGTGCCCGAGAAAGATTAATTACTCGTTGTTAGGAACAACTGTCTTTTTAGCGACATGCTTTCCTCAAATTGAAAAGCGGGTTGCAGTCGAGAATAACTGCAAACCATGAAGACATGTTTTTAAAACAGTTTGAACTTCTGCTCGAACTTCATTTAAAGACCCATGTCATTATTGAATGACATTTCTAGGTCTGTAAATGTTATCGATTTACAAAAGGCATGTCTTAAAAAATATTTTTAGTATTTTCTAATTTTTTGGTTTTTATGGTTTTTATAGGTTTTATATTTTTGTATTTTGTTTTTGTGTTTATTTATATACAAATATACATAGGATATAGGAACACCATCCTTTACTCCTCTTTTCCTTCCTGAAGACGTTTAAGGGTTTCCGAAGTCATACTCTTCATACCAAGACACAGGAGTAGAAATTCAAACCGCTCTCTTGGTAATGCCTTGGTGAATATATCCGCAAGCTGATAATCCGTCATCACAAAGTACAATTCAACCACGCCTTTCTTAACCTGCTCTTGAATGAAATGGTGTCGTATGTCAATGTGCTTGGACCGGGAGTGCTGGACATTATTGTAGTAGAGAACGATGGCACTACGGTTATCACAATACAAGGGAATCTTATTAAATGCAAAACCATAGTCTGTAAGTTGTGACCGCATCCAAAGTATCTGAGCACAACATCCAGACATGGCAATGTATTCAGCCTTGATGGTTGAGATCGCAGTGCTCTTCTGTTCTTTGATGACCAGCTGACTAATTTATCTCCAAGGAACTGAGCACTTCCTGACATACTTGTTCGTGTGTCTTGACAACCTGCATGGTCCGCATCTGCATAGGCCGTTAGTGCCATAGCGGTGTCTTTCGGATACCAAAGTCCCTAATTAATGGTTCCTCTAAGATACCGAAAGACCCATTTAAGTGCTTCAAGGTGCTTTTTGTTAGGCGATGCCTGATACCTAGCACACATGAATACCGCAAATACAAGGTCGGGTCTGCTGGCAGTGAGGTACATTAGGGAGCCGACCATACTATGAAATCGAGTCTGGTCAACCAGAATCCCTAAGGGGTCCTCATCCAATTTAAGTTGATCCACCATGGGTGTATCAACAGGGTCACACGAATCCATCCTAAATTTCTTTAAGATTTCTAGAGTAAATTTTAATTGATTAATAAAAATGCCTCTGGGATTTTGAGAAACTTGTAATCCTTGGAAAAAAGACATTTGTCCCATCATTGACATTTGGAATTTAGAGCTCATCTCATTAGAAAATATGTCACATGCTTTAGGGTCGGTCGAGCCAAATATGATATCATCTACATATATTTGAACAAGAAGAATATGTTTGCCTATTTTCTGAGTGAATAATGTCGGGTCAACACCACCATTAGAAAACTTATTGTCTAGAAGAAACTGTGACAAGGTGTCATACCATGCCCGAGGAGCCTGCTTTAAACCATACAGAGCCTTCTTTAGACGATAAACATGTGTCAGATGGTCTGAATCAACGAAGCCCTCTGGTTGACTAACATAGACTTCTTCCTTCAACATGTCTTTAAGGAATGTTGTCTTGACATCCATTTAATAGATGGTTATGTTTTTACTGGAGGCATTAGCAATGAAGATTCTTATAGCCTCGATGCGTGCAACAGGTGCAAAGGATTCCTCAAAATCAATTCCCTTCTCTTATTGATATCCCTTTGCCACCAATCTTGCCTTGTTTTTCAGAACATCACCGTACTCATCAAGTTTAACTTTGTAAATCCACTTGAGAGCTATAATCATGACACAGTCTGGTTACGGTACTAATTCCCATACTTGAAGTCGATTAAATTCGTGAATCGCATCTTGCATGACTTGAAACCAGCAATCTTCAGTTATGGCAGTTCTTTGGTTTGACTTTTGATAGTACAAAGTTATACAAGCACCACAAGGCATCAGTTGCAAGTTGTTTTTTGGTGGATACCGGTCGAGAGGGATTGCCAATGACATTATCATGAGGGCGATCCTTACTTCATTTCCTGAGATGATGAAGTGGTTGAAAGGCATGAGTTAATTCTGCTAAACTAGCATCCCCGGATGATGATGCTTCAGAACTAGGTTCCGGAGAAAACACGTTTACGAAGGGATCATTGTCAACATAAGCAAAATGATTGACTTCAACGATAGTAGATCCAGCTGCAACGCCTTGTTGTGAACTTGGAGATTGTAATGCCAAAGATGACGATGAATGACTTAGAGAAGGTGCATCTTGATCAATGGTAGTAGAAGAAGGTGTACCGGCTGAATTGACTGGAACCAGAACTGTTGGAGTAGGAGAACCCGGTTTTCAACACAAGAAGGTTCTAGGTATTCATCGAACATCAATTGGAATAAAATCTCTAGTTATTTATTTGTTAGGGGTACATAAGGTGTTGCAGGACCGAATTGGGTACGAGCCACTAATCCGTCCAGGTGTCAGAAATGAAGGTGCGGGTCCTGTACTGAGTTGTACAGGAGCCATAGGCTCAGAAAACTCATCGAATTGAACGTGAATAGTTTCCATGATTCGTTGGGGTTCTTTTGTTGTAGATTCTATAACCCTTCCTGCTTAGTGCATAACCAATGAAAATTCCAATATCAGCTGTTGGTTGTAATTTTTCACGATCCTTGTTGTCATTTGTAGGGTAACAAAGGGCACTAAAGACTTAGAGAAAGGTAAGATCAGGCTTCTTATCATGCACCAGCTCATATGGGGTTTTCTTATGACGAGTGTGAATGGGGGATCTGTTTTGGGTGTAACAAGCAATATCAACAACTTTTTCCCATTGAAACATTGAGGCCTTGGAAAATATCAGTATTGTCCTAGCAGCCTCAACAAGCGTACGGATCTGTCTTTCGACAACGCCGTTTCGCTGTAGAGTCCTCGAAACTAATTTTTGGTGAAAGATGCCGACACTTTCATAATATTAAGTCAGAACTTGATTGACAAATTCTATGCCATTATTAGTACGGATGTATCTGACAGTTTTGTTGAGACCGACTTTTATTTTATTTAAAAATTTGATGACGAACTCTGGGGTTTCATCTTTCGATCTAAAAAACTTAACCCAAGTAAACCTAGAATTATCATCAACGATGACTAAGATGTATTTCTTCCCATTAATTGTTTGCACTCGCATCGGTCTACATAAATCCATATGAAGGGTATTAAGAACTTCTAAGTTGGTGTTTTCAGTTTTGGGTGTGTGGGTATGTTTTTTGCTCTTTCCTAGTTGACACGCGGAGCAAAGATGATCTTTCTCAAACTTCAATCTAGGTAAGCCTCTTACTAAATCCTTTCTTGCAAGGTCATTGATGGTACCGAAGTTCAAGTGGTTTAAACGACGATGCCATAACCATGATTTGTTCTTGGAGGCTTTAGACAACAAGCAGATTGGGGAGGACTTCATCATGTCTTCAACCGAGATAGTGTAAAAATTAGAACCACGAGAACCTTTAATTAATTCAACACCATCCGTATCTTGAACATAACATGAATGCTTCCTGAATGCAACTTTCAAATCAGAATCGCAAAATTGTCTAACAGAAAACAGATTGTGTCCCAGTCCTTCCACATAGTTTACCATAGAGATCACACTATCACCAATCACGTAATCTCCATAACCCATGATAGCACCAAAGTGGTCATTCCCGAATCTAAATATCCCGATGAACTTTTTTATGAAATTCCTAAGCCGTGAGCGATCCCCCGTTATATGTTTTAAGCAGCCTGAGTCCAAATACCAAAGGACGATCTGTACGACCCATATTTTAAAATAAACGAAGATGGAGAGTTTGGAAAGTTGGATCCCCAATTTTAGTTGGGTTCCTGTTGGTTAGCATAAGCAATAGCAGATTGCATAGAGGCAGTAATTGCCTGATTCTTAGGTTAAGTAGGAAGGCTAACGAGAACTGTCTGGTACCGTTGGTTTTTACGTTGGTATCTGGTTAATTATTTCTGAGATGTGTGACTTAATTTCTCAATTATTATAGTTTTACGAGTACTAACGTTTTTAGTTTGCTTAGCAGGCACTACTTTGGATTTAGTGAGCCTAGTTAAAGGGCACTGTTCTCCTAAAGTGAATATTCTTCCCATGGGCCTCCATTGATAAGCAACACTGGTAAGCACTGTTCCTGTTGCTTTCCATACTTGCTTAAGTTTCTTAGGTTTCCAAACTTTTCTTAACTTTGTGCATAGCATTTTTAATAGAGGGGGATGCATTCAAAAAGTGTAAATAATTAACCACACACATATCATGATTTGCAGAAATTAAGCATTTGTTACATGTCTGGCAAACAGAATGAGAATTCGAATTAATAATAGTACGCTTAGAGCTAATACTAGAATCAACACGATTCGTGGTTTTCAAGATAGACTTATTGGTCCTAGGATGTTCTTCTATTTTCTTCTTGTTGACACTTTTAGCTGGCGAGATCCTATTTTTCTTAGTATTACTCCTAGGCTGTGATCCGCTAGCATTAGTGCAACTGTTTATTCCTGTAGAAGGAATCACAGGAACATTAATCTTCTGAATGTTCAGTTGCTCTATGATATGCGTGAAAACACATATTCGTTTATACCTAAAAAGGCCCAACTAAGCCCAAAAACATACTAAAAATGGCAAAGAAATGCTTGTTTTTATGTTTTGTGTGTGCATGTACGGATATAGCAAAAATCACATGAAAACGATCAAAAACGAGCATCCACGAACACGAGAAAGGAAGAGTGTACAAGAGCCGGAAGCTAAAGTCAAAAAGTCAACCTTGGCCAACTCTCAGTCAACCAAAGTCAAAGTCAACTCACTAAAGACAAAAACCCCAAAGTTACAATACTAATCCCTCAAGTTTCCAAAATTACACAAATGGTCCCTAAAAGCTAAATGAGCTTTTACCTTTCCATTTATCCTTACTCGACCCAAAACCTAACCCCATAACTCTTTTATATAAGTCCAGGGGCCAATTCCGCCAAGATTGAAAGTTATTTAATACTTAGACTTTCACCTAACAAAGACAAGGGCCATTGTTGCCATTTAACCAAAGTTATACTCTTTTACCCGTTTTCAGTTGAAAAATGGCGCCAAGGCGCCAAAAACACCTCACTATTCATCATCTCTCCCACCATTCACCACTAGTAAAAACAAAGGGCTTTTGTCAATTGAAGGGTAAGATGGACAATTCAAGAGCTCTAGAACACGATGGCAGGGTTTTAAAAGTTATTTCAAGAATCCTCATTGGTTAAGACAAGCAAGAATGCTACGTGGATACAAAGGAAGCACAAGGAAATGTGGGTTTTTACACTATAATCACTCTCTAAAGAAGCACATACGTCTCAATCACGGATTGCTACGTTGGCAATCCGTGTAGAAAGAATGTGAACTAAGGGTTAGAATTACTCTCCAATTAATGAAAGTTTGCATGTACGTAATTGAGAGAGCGAGGATGCAAGCAAAATCCTAGAAGGTTCTCTCAGCAGCTATAAAAGGCCCTCACTCACACACACATGAGCATCTTCTTTTCTTGTAATTTTTTTAGCTTATAAATTTAGCTTATGTAGTTTTATTTTTAAATGTAATTGTTTTTAGTTTTTAAGCTAGTGTAATCTGTCTTTTCTAAAGTATTGTAATCAGCTTTTAAGTATTAATAAAATCTCAATTTAGTTTTCAATTACTACTTTACTCATAAGCTCTCAATAAGCTCTCATGAGTCTCTAAGCTTATGATAGAGCTAATCAGTTCATTTAACTTACTTTAATCCTAAAATCAGCTTAATACCTCTAATACTTGGACTTATAAGCTAAAGGAAGGGGAGCTTACAATGGAAGAGCTCCCATGGAATTTACTGGCTTATCTTAGGATAAGTCATAACTGTTGATAAGCTCATTTGAGCCCTTTAGCTTCTGTTTAGCTGAAGTTTCTAGTAAGTTTTCATTTAAATTCCTTTGTCCTTAAATATATAGCTTAATGATTGCTTATTAGTGTAGATCTGCTTATTTGCATAATCTAGTTGCTTATTCGTGCTTACTATTATCTTATTGTGCTTATCAATCATGTTTCTTAATCTGTTTTTTAGTTTTAGTATATTAGATCTTAGTATTTCATTACTTATCTTAAAAAAAATCATAAAAACCAAAAAAAAATAAGTAGCTTAGCTTTAGATTCTTAATTCTAGCTTAATAAGTTGTTGAAATCTGTTTGTTAAGCTTGTTATACGCTCATTGTTATCTGGTATCAAGGTTTTGTTAGCTGGATTTGATTTACTCAAGTTTTATAAAAATCTATCAAGTATTAAGGAGTGTTTGGATTAGGACTGTTTGACCTTTTAAAGTCAAAGGTATTTTGTGAATGCACTTTGGTTAGTTTGATGATCATATTTGATTGAATTTTGAATAGGTTAGTTAAGTTATTTTGATCATAAAATTACTTTGTGGCTTATTATATCTGTCTCAGCACCAGGGGACCTTTTTCACTTTTCTTTGTTTGCTAAAATCTTAATCTAAGCTTCTTAAGCTTGGATAGTGGTTGCATTGTGTTCAAACACACTCAAATAGAGTGTGTAATGCAGGTTGTCCCTTAAGGGCACCTGAATTTGGTTTTACCTCTTTGTTAATTGCATCAGCAGTAGTAACTTCAGTTACTACTGCTGTCTTCTTAAGCCTTAATTAAGTTAGTATTAGTAGGACTTAGGATCTAAAATTCAGTAGGTTTATAGATTACACATAGCTTAATATAGATTAAAACTTATTTTTCATTTTCTAGCTTATTATCTTAGGTAAATCAGTTTTAAAAGTTCATCAAAATCCTCAAAAAGCCAAAAACAGTAGTACCTAGGGGTTAGCTTCTTAATTTGAATTTCTAGCTTATAGTACTTGTTTTTATGATTTGGATTATTAGCTTATAGATAGGTAATTAAGTTTTCAAAAGTTTAGAATCTGAAATAGCTTATTGTGCTTTTTAGCTTAATATCTTTTTGAGCTTTTAAGAGTTAATTCCTGAGTTAGCTGTTTTTATCTCTAAATTCAGTTAGCTTATGATGTTGTTAGTTTAATTAGCTTTTCAAATTTAGATACTAGGCATCATAAGCTTCTTAGAACAGCTTTTGTTTTTAAAATTGAGCTTATAATGAATTGTGTGCAAGCTTTTTAGTCAAAATAAGTTTTTAAGCCCTCAAAAGGCAACTTTCTGTAGCAGCCACCTTCATAAGCTCTTTTAGAGCTTATCTTTGAGATTCAGCTTATAGTTTCTTCATTAAAAGTGCTTTAAAAAGTGTCTACTTTCAATTTGAGCTTTTACTTTTCAAAAAAAATAAAAAATAAAAAAGGTGTTGCCAAATTCGAACCAAGGACCTCACACTCACAAACCATACGTCTTACCAGTTTGCTTCAA
>BQNB010105930.1:0-23498 GCA_026074375.1 Tanacetum coccineum | reverse complement strand
ACAACTCTCTCTTTCTCATTTCTAGTTCCGATTTCGTGATCGATTGTATGAAGTGAAGTGTTAACGGGATCCTACAGTAATTAAGCACATACCAAAATCCCCCATACTAAACTATTACGTGTCCTCACGCAATGCTACAAGTAAGCACTTAGAAAACTAAGAATCTCGATCCCCCTTGACTAATTACCTCGAAAAGTGGCTAAGTGTTTGTCAAGGGGAAATAAAAGAATCAATAGTTTAAAAAAGCCCAGTTTTTACCATTTTTAAATATACACTTATTCCTACACATATTTTTGTATTTTTCCTTTTTCTTCTTATTAGCAACTAACATGTTTTACTTTCGTTATTTTTATAACTTGGGATCATAGAACAAGATGCATTTTAATCCTAAAATGCCCCAAAAAGGATAAATTCATCGTTCCCGACTTTTCACTTATTCCAAACCAAGCTTAAAACGAAATCACCGTTAAATATAAGTTAAGATGCTAACACTACTCATATTTGTAACTTGTGAACTTTTCACTCCCGACAATTATTATATATTAGGTGAATGTGCCATTTCGAATTTCAACCATGGATCAACGTTTTGCAAAAATTCTATGCTTCACGTTCCACCCGAGAATAATGAGTTTGAAGGCGAGATCATCCCATGTAGTGACTTTCGTCTCGGCACATCCCAACCTTGCGGCTAAGTGACCAGGCTTTTGACACCCCACAGAGACTAGTATCGAGACTCACAGACCTTCGGTTTCAAAAACTCTTAGGCTTCCCGTATATACATAAAATCACAACTTAAAACGAAATAGTCTTAGTTCAAAAGCATATTTAAATTTAAGAAAAAGAGATTTTCCCTATATTTATTAATTCACGTTATTTCATGCTTAACATTAACATAACATATGATACAATTGAAATCATCGACCTTTTTGATGGCTGCAACATCGGTTGTGAGCCGGCAAGATGCAGAAAACTTTTATCAGTCTCGGATAAATACTATGTGCCTTATTTAGAAGACTGCAACATCGGTTGTGAGCCAGCAAGATGCAATAAACTTTTATCAGCCCACAGTTTATTATATTATTACCACATTTTTTTTTCAATTTTTTTTACTTTATATACCCTGATATAGAGAAATCTTTCATTTTTTTTAGAAATTAATATAAATTGAACTAAAATTATTGATATCATCCATACTATCAAAATTAATTGATTTAAGTTTAATTTTCAAAAATATCACGTATTATAGTCCAATTAGAGCTTATGGTAGGAAAAAAAAGCCACAAATAACACACATAGCTCTTAAGATTTCCAAATAATCTTTTTTTAGCATCCAACTCATACTTAACACTATCCTTTTTCGTTCTTCGTGAATTTTCGTGAATGCTCAGTCTAAAAGTTAAGGAACAAGCTAGAGCTCAACACGCTTGATCAAGTCAAATTTATTTCTTAATCTACCTAGCAAGAGAAAGTCAAATTGTATGACAAAACACTTATTTTCTTTTTCAAAATTTATTAAATTTTTCTTCATTTTTTTTAGGTATTTTGGTGGTAAAAACGGGGAATTAACGCGAAAAACAACGGCTGCATGCACAATCAAATTAGAGACCCCCCCCTATAACTAAAAACTAAACATTGTCCCTTAATGTTTTAAGAAGTGTCTCTATATCAATCTAAAGCTGATAATTAAGTGTGCTAAATATGAGGTTAGTCGATAAGATTTTTAGTATATTGGATTCCCAAATGAACTGAGGAGGTGAACTCGAGTGATCATAGGACAAAACCACGAGCACGAGAGTCTTCAAAATCCGGACCCACCCTCCCCCCCCTCCCACCCATCCTAGCCATACATAACAAAACACAAAACACGAGACAGGTAGAGGCGAGCCTCATCACATAACAAAACACTTATTCATTACTACTACTAATATTATATTAGGATAAGCATGGGTTGCCACCCACAAAGTGTAACGACCCACTCCGAAAGAGCCTGAAACGTCATAATCATGGTGTCAAATCAAAGCATAATAAAGAGCATAAAGTCATAATGATAACAAATGACAAGGTTGAAAGGCCGGAATCAAACATCGTCTTCCCAATTAAGAGAACAACATGAAAACGTAAAAGAAGTCTAAAGGACGAAACATGGTGTCCTAGATAGTAAAGCACATCAAAATGTCTCGATATAAGAAAGAAAGCTAAATAGGTCACATCCTAAGCACACACACCTCTCATGCCCAAGCTCCCTCTAGATACCTGCCGTAAAAGAAAGAGAAAGAATTACGGCTGAGCATAACCATAATTTAGATTCATCAGATGTGGCTTTAGCAATCAAACAGGCAAAACCTTTTGCAGGAGTAGGTGTCTTCATATCAAAACTGTACATATTGTGATGTCTAGGGACCTTTAGAAGTATCTGATTTTCATCAGGCATCTTAAAGTCAGAAGACACAACAAGACATTCAGTTTCAGTAAAAAGAACCTTGTGCTGCTTATCACATATTTGTGATATTGAGAAAAGGTTAAAATGCCCTAATTCTTTTACAAAAGACACACTATCAAAATCTAAATTACCAACTCTTATTTTTCCTTTACCAGATATGTAGCCTTTGCTACCTCCAAAGGTAACAGATCCCCCATTGAATTCTTCAAAATCCTCCAGTTGATCCTTGTTACCTGTCATGTGCCCTGAGCATCCACTATCAAATATACCTCTATCTACCATGTTCTTCAGTGGATGATCCTGCACATGAAAAAGAGAAAATTAGTTTCTCTTAGGGACCCAGGCCTTTACAGGCTTGGGTCTGCCTTGTGGACCTTTAGCATTCACAGTTCTAAAAAAAGTTGGTCCACTGTCACAATTGGAGTGTGGTTTAGAGTTCCTCCAATTATAACCTGCTGAGGTCTTAACAGCAGATCCCCAATTTTCCTTTACAGCATGAGAATGGGACATTTGTGCTGTAATTTTTGCAAAGGGTCTTCTTACAGATGAATGTGATTTTGAAAAATGCCTTCTTTGATTAAATAGATTCACCTGTGGTCTTTTAGGACTAAAACTGTTTGAGGTCTTGGTAGGTACTGGCTGTCTAGATCTAACAGTATTAACATTAGAACTACCAGTATTAACTGTAGGCCTAACAGGATTAACATTTGTCCTACCAGTATTAACATTAGGCTTGACAGAATTAACATTTACCCTACCAGTATTAACATTAGGCCTAACAGAATTAATGTTTGTCCTACCAGTATTAATATTAGGCCTGACAGAATTAACATTTACCCTACCAGTATTAATATTAGGCCTAACAGAATTAATGTTTGTCCTACCAGTATTAATATTAGGCCTAACAGAATTAATGTTTGGCCTACCAGCATTAAGTTGTACTGATCTAGGAACAAATTGATTAGCATGATTAACCCTGTTTGCATTAGTCCATACTGGTTTTGCCACCCCATTACCAGTATTAAAAACCCTTTGTTTCTTAAACTCAGCCTCTCTTGCCATTTTCTTTTCATAATAGTCACAATCTTTGATCAAATGACTTAGGCTGCCACAAACAAAACACTTTTTCTTGATGAAAGAGTACCCTTTACATAGTTCTCTTTCCATCATTTCATTCCAATTCTTTCCTTTAACTTCATGTGTCTCTTGATCTTTGATTGGTTGCCTAGGAGTTTTTATGTGTGTGACACAACTAGGTTCAACCTCTTTTGATTTTGGGGCAGACACACCTTTTTCATTTGTTGTAATAGGTTTAGACACATACACTTCTTGAGGTACTCTTGAAATCTCAGATTAGGAAGTATAATCCCCACTTAAGGGATTGATCACCTTTAAAATCATTATCTTTGTAAATTCGACTGTACAAAGGGTTTCAACTTAATCCTCTTTGAACAATGAACACACGAAATAATCATTTCTTCCTCATAACTTAGAACCTCATTGTTTGATTGTATTTCAAACCCTAAGCCAACTTTACTATTTGAACTCATGCCAGAATTAATTAATCTCCAAAGATTCCTATGGAAGAATCCGGGTCCATGAATTCTAGTATTTTTCTGCAATTGTTCCTTTTCTTTTACAGCTTTCATTCCTATTCTCCTATATCTTTTAAGCTTTTCATCTTTTCATATATTTCATTAGCCTGAAATGTAAGCTTTTCATTTAGAGAAAGTTGTTGTTTTTGAAAAGTAACAAGTTGAGCTCTAGTTTTCTTAACACTTGACTATAGCAAGTATTTGTGCTTCTTGATCACCTAACTGATTCATTTGTTCATCACACATCGATTTAAGGGTATTGTATGAATCAATGCAAGTTTTAGAGCACAAAGATACCTCATTACTTGAGCTGATAGCCATAAGTGCATGATTTGTCTCTTTAACTTCAGTATATAGCCTTGTAGGTCCTTGTGTTTGGATCTATATAGCCTTTGTAAGACAATAGTTAACTTGAATAAATCCAAATCAACTATGTGAGAGACACTGACTATGAATATCAAGTGTTAATGCGAAATCTTAACACAAGAATTAAGAAGAACAATAATACTAATTTTGCTATAGATTCTATTAACTTCAATATGTTCTCCCCACTTGCAATCTCCATCATCCATTGTCAGCAAGCCCATCTGATTCTTCTCTTGCTTCCCAGCTTCTTGATGTTGATAAAATGAGTCTCTCTTCTTTTTTCCATCATGTGTCCCTGGTATGTGCTTAATTACACATACCTTTTACCTTTAAAAACGAGCTAAAAATAACCAAAAACGGACTTAAAATGCCAAATATATGCTTGTTTTGCTAATTGTATTGTGCAGGAACGGATAACCGAAAAGACGAAAAACACAGCCAAACGACAAAAACAGACTCGGAATTGAAAAGACTGTGAAAGACAAAGCCAAATCGAAAGCCGGAAAGTCAATCAAATCAAAAAGTCACGAAAAGTCAACTGGTCAAAGTCGAAAGTCAACCCGACAAAATCCAAAAGTCAACAAGTCCAAAATATAAGTTTGGGTTGAAATTGAAAAAACCCTAAACTAACATTTAATAGAGAAAAGAAAAAAAGGAGACAGAGGTGCCGATTTGCAATTCACTCAAAGTAACAAGTGGGGGGGCAGTTCTGCCAACACCCCAAACTTGTATACACCAAGGACGAACCTTGCAAAGAGTTATATAACTCTTGGGGACTTGTTTTGCCAAGTCCCCAAAGTTATATAACAATAAGGACCATGGGTGCAATCCACACATACACCATCAAGGACCATGTTTGCCAAAACCCCGAAACTATAACTCTGTCACCCCCAACCTTCTTTCCCGCCATTTTTGAAACCCAAGAACCCAAAAACCCACTCACGGGTTAACACCCCTTCTTCTAACCTGTAACCTCAAAAACCCCATGGACAAACTCGCCCCCCCTCCTCCACTTAAACCCTAATCCCAATTGGCAAATCCCACAAATCCCCAAGGCTTGTTCAACGGTCAAGATTTGTTGTTGGTTTTGCTCTCACCAAACTAACACAACAAGCAGCCTATAAAAAGAAAGAGAAGACAGAAGTTTTAGAGGTGTGAGTTAGTAGTTTTTAGTTTTAATTTTCAGTTTTGTATTTCCCTTCAATATTAGGCATTTTATTTTCAAGTTTTTTTTAAAACAGCCTTTAAGTTCTTGTACTCTTTCATTCAGCTGTACATCTTTTTATTTAAGGAAGA
The DNA here is from genome assembly GCA_026074375.1 of Tanacetum coccineum. Classification (NCBI taxonomy): domain Eukaryota; kingdom Viridiplantae; phylum Streptophyta; class Magnoliopsida; order Asterales; family Asteraceae; genus Tanacetum; species Tanacetum coccineum. The sequence goes on along the minus strand of BQNB010105930.1, from coordinate 17,801 downwards.
ACATTAAGTTTTTCAAGCTTTGTATACTTGGGTTCCAATATTTAGATCGAATTTCACTCAATAAGCTCTCAAATAAGCTCTTTTGAGCTTATTCTTTCTCATAAGCTCAATTTTAGTTAAATTCTGTTTCTTAAGCATTCATTTACTCATATTACTCATCTTTCATCATAACATGATCACTTGAGTTAACGTGAGTTTCAATTTTGGAAGCTTAAGAGAGAAAAAAGCCAAATTCTAAGCTTATTGAGGTTATAGGCAAGGTGCCATTAGGATTAAGCTTTTTGAGGTCATTCACTCTACAAGATGCCTCTTTGTTCTGAGACCCCAAAATTCAGTTTAGCCTTTTTAAAATTCATTTTAGAATATCATAGCTTATTACATGTTTTCTTATCTCCTTATGAACTTCATGATTATTACTGTTTCATTTAGCTTAATTAGTATAAGATTGTTTAGATTTAATTAGTAGTTAAAGTCAAGCTAATATCACTTTTTTCAATTCGCGTCATAAAAAGTAGTATAAGCCTAGTATAGGACTAGCTTATTCTCCTAATAAGCCAGTACTTTTTACAGCAAATAAGCTTATTAGGTAATTTAGAGTAAAGTGGAAAAGAAGCTTTTAAAGTTTTAGTTTCAAAATAATATTAAGTACAAATTAGATTGACAGCTAACTTTAAGTAGTGTTTGGTTTTAGTGATTTGTACCTAAAGTCAAAAGCAGTTTGTCAAAATACATCAATTAGCTGAGTTAGGTTTTAATATCAAAGTTTAAAAAGCTTTTAGAAGTCACTTTGTAGAAATTCAAAGTCTAGAGTGTAGAATCTTTTGCCAGCACCAGGGCAGCTTTTAGTGGATTAGAGGTTTCAACTTTTGAAGGTTTAAAGCTTAGTAGTTTTTTGTTATGGCAAAAATAAGTTTAGTAGCACCTTGTGAGTTGGTTTAGAGGGGTAGAACCTCAAAAGATTAGCCTGCATCTTTGTTCATTGCCAATTGCATCAGCTGCCACTTGCATCAGCAAGAATTACCACTTTTCCATTTCAATTCTCTTGAAAATTCTGTTAAGACTTAGGTTTTTTCTTTTTAGAGTTATTAAGTACATATTATAAGCATCAAGAAGCATCTTTTAGTTTCAAATTTCACCTAGAAATAAGCTAGTTAGAAGCTCAAATCCAAAAAGTTGGTTAAATAAGCACTTTCTGTAACAGCTTAACATTTGCTTATTTTCTGGCTTATTCTTTTGTTTAAAGTTAGAAGTCCTTTTATTAAAGTTGTAGAGATTAAGCTCCTTAATAAGTTTGTAGTTTTGAGTTTTGTCTGAAAAGCACTTTTTAATAAGCTAAAAATAAGCCAATAGCGTAGGGTTTGTTTTGCAATTCTCTCAAAGATAAGGGGTACCCGTTTTAACTGAAGTGTAACTTCACTATAGTTTGCCCGCCTACCTTTCACTTTACCTTTGTTCAATTTCTACCCTAGAGTTTCTCCAAAAAAAAAAGAGAAGGGAAGACAAGGGACCGGGTGAGCAAGACTCGAACCCGGGATCCCTCGATACATCCCCTCCCTTTTACTAACACACTTAACCACTGCGCCCTTGGGTCTTTTTCGTTAAAGACTCAAGGGCCTTATTATTTATGTACATTTTTGGCTAATAAGCCCATAAGCTGTACAAGCTTATTCTCGGGCTTATTTGTCGAGCTTATTTTGGTTTCTTATTTTTCTTAGGACTATTTCAGTGTCTAGTATTTTTTGTAAAATTTTCAGAATTTTTAGTAATCGTTTACTATTTTTTATAAATTAATTTAGTTAAAAGTTTATTTAATTCATAATAAATATAAAAATTATCAAAAAAATATTTTGCTTTTTTAGAAAATTTTCTTTTATCATCTAGTTTGTAGGAAAAATATAAAAATTTTCGTAGGGTCATTTTTATAACTTTTCATCTTTTTAAGAACGGGTCCGGGTACGGGTTTTTGTTTTGACTCGTTTTTGGGTCAAACGAACTCCGTTTTCGGTCTAGTCTTTTTCATTCTTCGTTATTTGGTCCATAGAGTAGTTTAGAAGCGAAAATTTCTTCGTAGGCTTATTTTTAAAGATTTTAGGTTTTCCCCCTTTTGTTCGGGATTCGGGCTTTCGTTTTCTAGTTTAATTTCGTAATTTCTAGGTTTTTCTTAAACGTTTTAGTTCCGGTATTTATCTTCATTTGACTTTTCAACTTCCCAAACGCATTCCTTCCTTACAAACGCAAATCTTCGATCATAAATAAATAATTAATTTTAATAATTAATATAAATTATATTTTAGATTATATTTTTTTTTTATGTTGTGTTTTTATTTTTAATCGTATCGATTTACCATTCCAGCCTCGTTGGGGATTTACGACCCGGGAAAGCTCTATACTACTTCTCGGTATCATTGATTCTGCTTTTAGACTATTCTTACTATATATTTTATATTTCATTATATTATATATATTTTAAGGTGTAGTCAGAGCTGATCAGTCCCCTTTGCTGTAGCATTCCCTAGCAAAGTGACCAGTGTTGTGACAATTGAAGAATTCATGCGTCTGTTTGTCAAAGCCAACAGGTGTTTTCCTCCCACACGACTCTCCTTCCTGTTTCTTAGAGAACTCCTTCATTCGAAGAAGCAATCATTGCTAGTCTGCCAGTTATAATTCACTCTGTCAATGTCTAAATCATCAATTTGTTCCAGATCTTCATGAAGCAAGTCCCAGTCCTCTGATTGTTTGGAAAAGAGGGAATAAATAACTTCATTAGCAAAACCAGCAAGAACTTCTTTTTCAGGGATTTGGTTGAAGAATTGAAGGAGTGCCAAGTACTGTAGGAACAGTAAAACCAACTTAACCATAGTAAGTGCTCTTTTTGCTTTGTGAAACAAAAGCAACATTTTGAGCACTTGAAGATGTTTTTGAGGCACCTTGGATTTCCTGCTCAAAAACTCTAAGGTTATTGTACAAATCATCAATAGATAAAGTGTCAACCTCTGGTTTAGTTCTCATAGTCATTGCCAGATTGGACCATGCTGGGGGCAAAGATCTGAGAAACTTATGATTTGCATCCTCAGTTGATACTTCAGCACCATGAGCTTCCAACTGAGAAAGTAATTGTTGGAATCTGTCATATCCCTTTTCTAACCCTTCTGAACTGGATATTTTAAATGCTTCAAACTGTTGTTTGAAAACAGCCTTCTGCATTTTCTTTGAATTTGCATTACCACCAAACCTAGTTCTGATGGCTTCCCAGATCTCTTTTGCATCATCCATTCCATGAAATCTTCTCATATGCTCCTTGGGAATGGCCATCAGCAAGATATTCTTAGCCTTCCTTTCCTTTATTACAGCTTGGAATTTCTGCAGCAGTTACTGGTGAAAGTATTCGAACAATCCATCCTTATCCAGTTAAAATCTCTCTTCTTGGAGTTTTCCAATCTGAATTACCATCCCAACATCATGGGCAATCGTACTAAGGTAATGCTCCATCTCCATAGCCCATATATCATACTCCTCCTTCTTCAGAATTAGGAGTTTGATATTTGAGATAGCAGTTGTTTGAGGAATCACTTGTTGTTGTTGTTTAGGTGCAGCACCAGTGTCTGATGCATCTTCATGGTTTGATTCTTCATCATCACTGAGATGTTGTGAGAACTCATCATTAGCAGGTTGAGACATTTTGTAAAGAATTGTAGGAGAGTGTTTGTTTGTGATCTTGTGATTCTTCTTATTCAGAGTCCCTCTATTGGCTCTGATACCACTTGTAGGTCCTTGTGTTGGATCTATATAGCCTTTGTAAGACAATAGTTAACTTGAATAAATCCAAATCAACTATGTGAGAGACACTGACTATGAATATCAAGGTGTAATCGGATCTTACACAAGAATTAAGAAGAACAATAATACTAATTTTGCTATTGATTTCTATTAAGCTTCAATGCTTCTATTACATATATGAAACTCTATGCCGTAGGGTTCCTTTTATACACCAAGGAAAACCCTAGCAGGCTTACAAAACGTGTGAAAGGATAATACATATCCTTTCCTAAGATATCTCCTAAAATATCTCTAAGATAACTATTACTTCTATTCTGTTACATAAACAGACTTAACTAAATACGACCAGTACTAACTATAGTACTGCCACTCTACCAGTACTAACTATAGTACTGCCAGACTTAACTTAGTACTGCCAGACTTAACTTAGTACTGCCAGAACTAACTAATACTACCAGACTTAACTGTTATACTACCAGTATTAAGTCTTTTACAATCTATTTCCCAACAAAATTGGGCTCGTTTGGTTTTATAAAAGAATGATTGGGCTTATATAAGGATTTACGGGCTTTAAGGTTTTATTAATATAAAGTGGGCTGATCCGGGCCCACTAGGTGGGTACGTGTAGGCCCACTTTTGGCAATTAGGTTTTCGGGTTCAGTTTTTTGATGCCATTTCCAAAGCCGTATCCCGGGGTTGACTTTGACTTCGTCTTGACTTCAATAAATGCACAAACGTTGTCGAGTCGATCCAGAAATGTCCATTTTAGCTCCGTTTTCAATCCTTTTGTACCTTTAGCCTCGGTTTTTCACGCTCTTTCCAATTCCGTGCTTGATTTTGTCTTGTTTGGCCTTATTTTTGTCCTTTAGTAAATATCCGGTACCTGCACAATACAAACACAAAAACAAGCATGTTTATGGCATTTTATGTGCGTTTTTGGTCGTATAGGGTCGATTTATTAGGTAAAAGGTATGTGTAATTAAGCACATACCAAAATCCCCCATACTAAGACATTGTCGTGTCCTCACGCAATGCTATGAAGTAAGCACTTAGAAAACTAAGAATCTCGATCCCCCTCGACTAATTACCTCGAAAAGTAGCTAAGTGTTCATCGAGGAAGACATTAAAGAATCATAGCTTCGACAAGCCCCGTTTTTACCATTTTTAAATATTTATACTAACTACCACTAATATTTTTGTATTTTTCCTTTTTTCTCATTTTTTTGTACTTTTCATATTAAGCAACTAACTAACTTATTTGACTTTCGTTATTTTCATTTGGGATCATAGAACAAGATGCATTTCGATCCGAGAATGCCCCAAAAAGGATAAATTCATCGTCCCCGACTTTTCACTTATTCCAAACCAAGCTTAAAACAAAATCACCATTAATTATGAGTTAAGATGCTAACACTACTCATATTTGCAACTTGTAAACTTTTCACTCCCGACAATTATTATATCTTAAGTGTATGTGCTATTTTGAATTTCAACTTTGGATCAATGTTTTGCAATATTCCATGTTTCACGTTTCACCCGAGAATAATGAGTTTGAAGGCGAGATCATCCCATGTAGCGACTTTCGTCTCGGCACATCCCAACCTTGCGGCTAAGTGACCAGGCTTTTGACACCTCACAGAGACTAGTATCGGGACTCACGGACCTTAGGTTTCAAAAACTCTCAGATTTTCCGTATACATAGCTTATAAAATAGAATAGCCAAAGTTCAAAAGCATATTTAAATTTAACAAAAAGAGATCTATTTATTAATTCACACTTAATATTAAACATTTATGCAATTGTAACCCTCGACCTTTTAGAAGGCTGCAACATCGGTTGTGAGCCGGCAAGATGCAGCAAACTTTTATCAGTCTCGGATTTTTATTCTTACTATGGGCTTTCTTTAGAAGGCTGTAACATCGGTTGTGAGCCGGCAAGATACAGCAAACTTTTATCAGCCCACAGTTTATATTTATTATATTTTTCATTTTTCATCATTTTTTATTTATATATATATATATATATATATATATATATATATATATATATATATATATATGACAAGACGTCTTTTTGAAAAATTCAAGTATAAATTTGAACTAAGGCTAAAGTTTTTGCTATATACTACATAAAAATTATTGATTTAAGTTTAATCTCCAAAAATAGCACGTATATTAATCAGGTTAAGAGCTTATGGGAGAAAAAGCGACAAATTACACACATGAGCTCTTAAGATTTCCAAATAATCCTTGTTTAGCATCCAACTCATACTTAACTCTATCATTTTTCGTTCTTCGCGAATATTCGCGAACGCTTAGTCTAAAAGTTAAGGAACAAGCTAGAGCTCAACACGCTCGATCGAGTCAAAATTTATTCTTATTCTACCCAGCAGGAAAGTCAAAATTATGACAAAACACTTATTTTATTTTTGAAAATTTTTAAATTTTTTCATTTTTTTTGAAATTTTGGTGGTAAAAACGGGATTACGTGAAAACAACGACTGCAGGCATAATCAAATCGAAGATCCCCCCATACTAGACTAAACATTGTCCTCAATGTTTTAAGAAGGGTCTCTACGTAAATCCTAAGCCGTTTATTAAGTATGCTTAAAGATAAACGTTAGTCGATAAGATTAGGATATCGGATTCCCAAAATGAAGCTGAGGATTTGAAGCTCTTGTGATCGAAGGACAAAACCGCGAGCACGAGAGGCTTCAAAAATCCGGGCAATCCTGGACATACAACAAAAACCACAAAACACGAGAAAGGTAGAGGCGAGCCTCATCACAACACAAAACACTTATTCATTACTACTACTAGGATAAGCATGGGTTGCCACCCACGAAGCGCCTTGTTTTTGTTAACCGAGTCACAAGCTCGACTCGACCCCGAATTCATTGGTCCATGGGGGAGCAAGTGGAAGATAAAATCTCCATCGGACTTTCATTCAAGTGGTTTGGATAAACATTGAATTTCATGAAAGTTCCACTCCGATGAGATACACTTGGCATAAAAGAATGATAAACGGAGATGCCGGGGTCAAAAATGGTATCTTCATTCCCGCAAGAGAGAAGATATGGTGGAGTAACGGGATACGTGAGAAAAGCAAGAAAGATCCATACAACATAAGCGAAGAGAGGAGATTGGGCATCCTCGAATGGTAAATTCACATTTGTCGTAGAAATAACGTTCTCACGAATCCCGGAGTCAACAATACTAGTTAACTCACCCGGATCGGGTTCACACTTAAAATAGAAGCAATCATACTCCGGTGGAGATATGATGTGAGCAAGTTCATCGGCGAACTCCTCATGATAAAAGTCACTCCTATCGGCAGGAGGAAACGGATCATTCGAAAGATCAAAGATAAACGAATCATATTTAGAAAGAGAAATATCAGAATGAGTAGTGGTACTGCCACTACTATTCTCTTCCAAATCAAAGCAGAATGTTTCAGATTCGGGTATAGAATTATCAAAGGTGTTAGTCTCCTCTAAGAAAGAGTTAGGAAATGTGGAGGGAGACTTGGTCATAAAATCAAAAGATGGTGGTGGATTAGAATTAATTGCTTCGATCTTAGCAATGAGAAGATTGATTTTTGATAATTTTTCACGAAGAATATCGTCCTCAATCTCTCTATCTTCCGTGTGAAAATCCTTCACCTCCTTTAAGCTGACGAGCTTAGAATCGGGAGGTGATGCCTCAACATAATCGATGTCGTCAATAGAGAAAGAATCGTCATCAATTGAAGTAGAATCATCGTTAGAATTAAAGAAACCCTCAAATTGATCTTTTGAAATGTCAAGAGGCGAAGAATTATCATGAAAAGGCACATCACACATATTATCGGGAATACCCTCAGACTCACTTGGGATTTGGACAAGGTTCTCGACACTAGACTTTATTACTTCGTCCGATTCCGTTGCCGGAATAGTGTCGAGATGCTCATCCTCCATTATGAGAGAGTCAATGGGCTCCTCGGTTGATAAAATGGGTGTGATTGCAATGGTATAGTCCTTGTCATCATCATAGCAAATAGGAATCTTCCAATATCGATCTTTAGCTGCTTGATCTTCCGCAATTTGCCTATCTTCTTCCTTCTTTTGCATAGCCGCTTGATCTTCCGTAATTCGCTTATCTTCTTCCTTCTTTTGCATATATTGACCAACCATATCACTTAGGGATGCATTTGCTCTATAAGCTTATTTTGAGAATTGAGAAGCTCATTTTGAGCATTGAAGACTGGATGATTGATGGTATATTGCGGGGGTTGAAATTGGTCAAAACCGAAATAATTAGAATAATAACATGGATTAGGTTCGTAATAATTCATCGGTTGACTTTGACCACAATCTTCACAACAAGGATATTGTTGTGGAAAACTCGGTAAAGTTTTTATGGAAAATAATTAAAGTTGATGCAACAACGGGGTCCTTAATGTAGACAAAACGTGGACTTAGGGACATCGTACCATATGGGCATCGTTCCCACATAACTCACAAGAGTATGGCACGTATTGGGGTTGTGGAGGTGGTTAAAAACGTTAGGAGAATCATTGACAAAATTAGGAGTGTAATCATAATGAATGATTCCATCTCAGAATAGCATGTCGGATCGCGAAACGTTGGCAAAGTTTTGTTTTGGGAGCTCATCAATGGTTTGATGTTGGCATGGTTCCCGGATTTGAGATAATCGGAAATTATTGCGGTTGGACAATTATAACCATAATGAGCACCTTTCCCACAAGACTTGCAAGTACATCGTTGACAAAAGATATCGTCTAATGAATCACCACACTCAACAAACAATTGTGGTCATATAATGGGGAGGAAGGACTTATCGAGGAATTTATCACACGGGTCCTGTTGCCTAACGAATGGCTCTTGAGGAGCATTAACAACGTTGGTATTATCATTGGATGACTCGGAAGTATCCTTGAAGGTCCTTAGAAAATTCCATTTCTAACACAAAAATGTACACAAATCTTCCTTAAATTTCTTTCGTAAAAAGAGGCACTTTCCTTGACAATATGGACCATCAACCGGGTTTCCACACCTTGCACAATTCTGAGGGGGTCGTTGAGACGAGTCGGGGGTTTTATTAGGATCACGAACGATCTTGTCTACGAGACCCCCTTTAGAACAAACAAAAGTCTGTAGTGTACAAAGCTCCACAAGACGAGCATTCTTTAATCGGTACAGTGGATTTAAACGATTTCGAAAGAACGCCATAAAGAATTAACAATATAGAGAGTTAAGAAAAAGAATTAAATGACAAAGAGGTTAAAGGAGATTATTTTTAGATTTTCGAGTTTTTTAAACATCATATTTTATTAACGGACAAAACGAGATTGAATAACTTAAACCAATAATCAACTGTTTCAACAGGTAGCTCTTAAAAGCAAATGCACAAAGGAGCGGAGGAGCGGGAAAGCGCGAAGCTATTAAAATCCTTCTCCTTTCGGGTCGTAGTTCCTCGGAACAACCCTTCTTATACCCCTCTTGTAGTTTGTTAATCAATTAAAGGTGAGCCGTACCTCGCAAGTGACACAAAGGCAAGTTTTAAATCTTTTGTTGGGGAACTCATTAATGGAAATACTCAAAGTTGAGAGTATTGATTTGATGATGCATTTTATTCTTATTTAAGACAATGTTTTTATATTTTTTTTGGTTTTCTTGTTTTAATTCTATAAATATAATAAAAGAAAATGAAAAATATTTTTGTATTTTTTTATATTTTTATAAAGAAAATAACTTCACAAGGAAGGATCTTCAAAGCACATAAAACTTCAACTCGATAATCGTCTCACGGCCTCCCCGACATCGTCATCATCGTAGCAAATGGAAAATAAACAAACCACTTTTAAAATCCAAAAAGCAATAAGTTTAAATTCAAAATAAAAATATATATATCCGGAAGTATCGGTTTCTCGCTTCGTTATCCACAAAGTTTAAAACCGGACCCGGGGTCTTCCCGTTATGATCCCAACGAGGCCGCGAATTTTAAAAGTCAGTTTGGTTTGTGGAACATTGATCAAAGATTTGATTTGGAATCTATTTCTACTAATAAAGTGCAAAAAAATAACTAAAAGAAAGCAAACAATAAAGGCAATTAAAGATACGGGCTAAAAACGTTAACGGGAATTAAAAACGAACGCGACTTAAAACCTAAATTATCAAAATTTAAACCTAAAATGATTTTTTAACTTTTAATAAGCCCTAAGTGACTCAAATGTAAGAACAAAGAAAACTAGACCAAAAACGAAAGTGATTTAAGCTTAAAAATACGAAAAACGTAAACGGGATTCAATCCCGTTCTTTAAAAAACCAAATTGTAAAATTTTAACCCTACGAATGCAAATTTATTTTTCCTAGGTCCTACATGATAAAAGAAAATTTTGAAAAAAAGAATTATATTTTTTTGACTTTTATTTTATTTTTTATGAATTAATTACTGTTTTAATGAAATTAAATTATTAAAAATAGTAAACTAAATGATAAAAATCTAGAAAAATACTTTAGCTTATGAAGATTACAGGAAAAATAATAAATTGACAAAGTGCTAATCAAATAAGCAGTTAAAAAGCAAATAAGCTAAATAAGCTAAAACTGGATAGGGCATATAAATAAATAATAATGCAAACTAAAACTGAAAAAGACCCTAGGGCAGATGGTATTGTGTGTGCGTGTGTGAGGTGCTAAAAAGGTTGAGTGGGTAGAGGTCAGGGGTTCGAGCCTTGCTCACCCCTGACTTCCCTACTCCCTTTTTTTCTTTTTGAAAAACTTTAAAAACAAAGTTATAAATAAGCTGAAAACTAACAACTTTAAAACTTGAGATTATTTTTGAAAAGCTATAATAAGCTCAGAAAATGAGCTTAAAGATGACAGTTTGCTTATTTTAACTTAATGACAACAAGCTAAACTATTAAGCCTTTTTTGGACTTAATAAGCAACACAGAAAGCAAATAAGCTAAACATATGATAAGCTACATCTAATAAGCAAATATACACAGAAATAAGCAAAGAAATCAATAAAATAAGCTAAAACAGTTAAAAGACTAAACACTTAATAACTACTAACTGACTTGCAATTATTTAAACTAAATAAGCTTCCTAAAAGCTTAATAAGCTAAAACTGATTAAGTACTATCCCTAATAAGCAACTAGGAACCTAAATAAGCTAATCTAAATAAGCCATAAGCCTTAAATTCCTAAAAAGTAAATAAGCTAAAACTGGTACTTAAACAGCCTAAGGGGGGCACTTTTGAGCTTATTTTTAAGCATTGAAATGGATCCTTATGGGTATGTAGCTTATACCCCTGGAAAGCTTGAACAATAAGCTACAATAATCAACATTTAAAAAGCAGTTTGAAATCTAGATAAGCTAAGAAAAAGGCAAAGGAAAAGTGCCACTCTTACTCAGTAGCTACTGATTTGGTTTTCTCTAAAAGACAAAGTGCTTATTGCAGGCCTAAAAATAAGCTAGTAAATGTAAGTTAAAATACAAAATAAGCCTTGACAGATTAAGATTGGCAACCAAAGAGCTTATACTCTTAAGATCAAACTCTAAAAACAACTTTGGGTAATCTAAATTAAGTTTGAAAAATTGAACTTTTTATGACTTAAAATAGACTTTGACAGATATGACTTAAAACAAAAGGGACAATGCACACTTAAACTTCTTATATCCTAGTGCATCAGACTCAACATGAGTAAGATCAAAAACCTTTAAACAGACTTTTAAGCAAAACACAATAACAAATAATTCTGAAAAGCTAAAAAAAACACCAGATATTAAAAGGAACATATAAAAAATACTTAAGAACTAATTTAACATAAGAAGCTTAACAACCTGAATTAAATCTACTTAAAAGAGCTAGCAAAGTTGGATTGATGACCAGTACCAGCATTAATAACCATTTTGACCCATTTTGGGTCTTGTCCCAAACACTCCTTTAAGGATATAATATGCAATTTTTAACAAAGGCAAGCCGATATAAGCCAACTTATGAGAAGACAGACATGACACAAGACTAATGAAGAACCAATAAGCATCTAACAACAAGAAATAAGCTCTTAAGAGCAGGATTATGAATTAAACAGTAACAAGCTATATTAAGACAGAATTATTAGAAACTAAAAAACTAAGATGAATAAAACAACAAGCTGAATACAAAAGGCAAATGATAACTTAAATAGGTATAGGAAAGAAACCAATAAAGGACAATAAGCAGAATAAGCAACAAACAAGCAATGCTACAGTAATCCAAGAAAATGAAATTTAGGAACTTACAAGTTCCTTTAGCTTCTTGACTGAATTTGAACACCCATAAACAACCTATTGCTTCCCTTGAAGCTCTAAAACCATGGCCATCCTGAATTTACCATGCTCCATTTGCTTTGACAGAACTTTCATTAACACTTAAGAGAAGTACAATGCTGTTTAAATAAAGACAATAAGCTGAATTTTGATTATAAGCTAAAAACAATACTAAAAACAGGACTGAAATTTCATTAATAATTTAAAGAGTACAAAACTTGAAAATTGAAAGACAACAATTTAAAAACAAGAAAACATAAATAATGACATTTAAAAATAAAGTTACACTAAAAACTACACTACTCCCTTTACAAAGGAAAACCTAAAACTATACCTTTCTATCATATTGTAGCTATACTATATAGCCTGCTAAGTTTTTATGGGTTACTCCCAGCTAGCAGACTATATAGATCTTTTGTTTCTGTTTAGCTATCATGTATAGCCTACTAACTATTACGGGGTAACTCCCGGCTAGTAGGGCTTTTGGTTTATTTTCATCTTGTAACCTAGCAGTAGGGAATCATTTTGTACCAAACAGATCATGTATGTTTCCAGATTATATATGGAATGGATATATTATGTCATGTCGATCTCGTGTTGGTTTTATATTTCACTGTGTGATGTGATCCCATTTTATTTAGTTTGTTTCATTTATGATCATGTCACGTTATATTGTATGAAATCTACCGTATTATAATTTCTTGTGCTTTAAAAGAACAATGCAACTGTTAATCAAGGGAATGAGTGTCCGAGGAAATTGAGCAGATTGTACCCAAGCTAGTGGCTACTGCTATCGCGGCGATGCTATTTACGAATTCAATAAACCAAACCAAACAGCAAGAAAAACCAAAGTAGCAAGGATGCATGCACCAAAAGGTGAAGTGGAAAAGTGACCCCAATGGAAAGCTCTAACCAACAACACTAAGGGCAATAAGGTAGTTTGGGCTACAACGTTGTTCTGGCGCAAAACAACAAGAAATATGGTTGGGTCCCTACCTCTATGCAACAAGTGCAAATGTCACCATAATGGACCGTGCATTGTAAAGTACGGGAATTGGAAGAAAAGGTATGCTGGAACCTTACCACTGTGCACCAAGTGCAATTACCATCATAAGGGTCAGTGTGCACCCAAGTGCAACATATGCAAGAAGATTGGCCATCTAGCCCGAAATTGTAAAACACATGAGGCTGCTAAGTATCAACGAACTCTCACCTGTTATGAGTGTGGAGGTCTAGGACACTACAAGAGGGATTGCCCGGAGCTGAAGAATCAAAACCATGGAAACAAGCTGAAGTATGGAAGCGCGTTGGATGGTGCACGTGCCTTGGGGAGAAAGAAACCAAACAAGACATTAACAACATTGAGGATGAGATCGAAGCTTAAAAGAGAAAGTTGTCTCGCTTTGCTTAGTAAACCCTAATTGAACTAATCTTAAACTTATCTCCTTAGGAGTTCTTGTTGTATTTCTCTTAAATTTCCGTTGTACAAATGACTTTAAATTATCTATCAAATTATCGTATTATAAAAATTTCGTCAATATTAACTTAGATTCCTTATTTATTCTTGCAAACTACTCTCACGAATATCATGAAATCATAACGCTATTTTGACAAAAATGAGCAATGCATCATTAATCCTCAATTATACATGGCCTGATCAACTATGTACTAATTTAAGGAAAGTACCATGCCCATGCGAGAGTAGTCACTCTAAAAAATTCTTGTCAAGAAAACAATTTCCTACTTATATCATGTTCTATGTGCGTATTCATAAAACGTGTTTACTCCAAGAAATCGAATTAGTAACCATAGCAACTAAGTAGACCTTCACTCCATCTTACTATAAAGTCGACAACATCTTATGAAAAATCCTAAGCCGAAAGGCTGAGACACATCACTGGTCGCCCTAGGATAATTCGCTATCAAATTTGCTCGCCATTAGAAGGGATTTTTACTAAATCACCCTTTCAACATCGACCAATGCCCATAGAATTTTGGCAGATTCAACGCATAATAGTATGGATTGGTTGGCGAGAATACAGCCATCATTTTTTGTGACGAAAAGATCGTTTCGTGATCCATTCAGAACATGAAACGTTGATTATTCGTAGTAACGGAAGCAACCGCGCAAACTAGTCCCGACTGAACATCATCTTGTGCACTAAAGCACAGAAGCACATGCTAAAAGGATGTCAGGCCTTTTTGGCACATGTTACTACAAAGGAGACTGAAGAGAAGTTGAAGAAAAATGACTTGAGGATGTACTGATAGTTCAAGATTTTCCTGAAGTATTCCTAGAGGACTTGCCGGGTCTCCCTCTGACTCGACAACTGGAATTTAAAATCGATTAGATACCTGGTACCGCACCTGTAGCACGGGCACATTATCGATTGGCGCCTTCCGAAAGGAAAGAGTTGTCAGAGCAACTGAAATAACTATCCTACAAGGGCTTTATAAGACCCAGTTCCTCACCTTGAGGGGCTCCGGTCTTGTTTGTCAAGTAGAAGGATGGATCATTTTTGGACATGTAACATAGAAAATAATGAGAAAACAAAACAAACTACAAATAAAATAATAAAAACAATCAAAAACACACAGTAACAAAAACATAGAGAAAAAATCAACATATCGTGGAATTAAACTAAGCTAACGATGAAGAATCGTTATCCACATCTCCCAAGGATCGACGAAATTTTTTGATCGAACTACAAGGATCCAATGTAATTCCTACGAAATATCGTTGATCAGGTCAACACCAGCTTTGAGTACTGGAAGGAGATTATTCCTGAAACGTCATTCAGAAAACTCGGTATGAGTCAGGATTTTGACGAACGCACCGCGATATTTTAGGATCTCAAAAATACAGCATTGTGCAAAAGCCATACTTTGGATAAGATTGTGATCGCCTTTAATAACGATATTTATTTATTTTCAAAGAACAAGAAGGAACACGAAGAACATCTTAAGGCAATTCTAGAATTTCTTAAGAAGGAGGAATTGTATGCCAAATTTTCCTACGTGTGACCTCTTGAATTCCAAAGTACAGTCCTCGTCACAGTGATTTTGTAGTCAAGGCATTCAATTCAAGTGAACCCACCAAGATCGAATCATAATAATATTGGGCAAACTCCTAAACATCGACAGAGATTCGTTAATTGTTAGGTCTTGCTGGTTATCACTGAAAAATCATTAAAGGATTTTTGAAGATTGCCAAACCAATGACCAAGCTCACTCAAAAGAAGGTCAAGTTTGAGTGGGGTGATAAACAAGAAAACACAGCGATCCAATTGTTGGAAGCAGAAGTTGGGGTATGCACCAATTCTGGCTTAACCCAGAAAGAAGCGAGAGATTTTATCATATACGTTATGCTTCGATCAAAGTTGTGGGCGCGATGTGTTAGATCGCAAAAGAGAGAAGGTGATTGCGTTATGCATCACACAACATGAAAATATCATGAGAAGAACTATACGACTCAAGATTGAACATGAAGCGGTAGTGTTTTTCTCAAAAACTCTGGATTCACTATTTATATGAAAACCAAGATTACGGTGTTCCCGAATCACAAGAGATCTACAACACATTCTAATCAAAAGGAGCTGAATATCGAGTGCAGCGTCGTTGGTTAGAATTGCTTAGTGATTACGATTGCGAGATTCGAACACCTAAAGGGAAATCAGATGTTGTCGCTTCACGCCATAAGCGGGAAGGAACGAGAGCTCCATTAAGGTCGAGAGCCTTATCATGACTAAAGGTTGAATCTCCCCAAACAAATTCTAGATGCTCAAACTGAAGCACGAAAACCAGAGAACATCAAGAACGAAGATGTTGGAGGTATGTTACTTGAAAATTCTAAAGATCCAGAGAAATTTAGAACGGAAAAGTTGGAACCCCGTGCGGATGGAACTCTATGCTTCAATGGCAGGAGTTGGTTACCATGCTATGGTGATTTGAGGACTGTGATCATGCACGAGTCCCACAAGTCAAAGTATTCTATCCATCCGGGTTCTGAAAAGATGTACCAAGACATGAAAAAGCTATATTGGTGGCCCAATATGAAGGCAAACATCGCCACCTATGTTAGCAAATGTTTGACTTGTGCCAAGGTCAAGGCAGAACATCAAAGGCCATCAGGATTGTTGGTACAACCCGATATACCTCAATGGAAGTGGGACAACATCACCATGGATTTTGTCATGAAGCTTCCTAAGTCGTCACAAGGCTACGACACTATTTGGGTGATTGTTGACCGACTCACTAAGTCCGCAATCTTTGTACCGATGAGAGAGACTGATCCGATGGATAAACTTGCAAGAATGTACCTAAAGGAGGTGGTCACGAGGCATGGAATACCTCTCTCGATTATTTGTGATCGTGACCCTAGGTTCGCATCAAATTTCTGGAGGTCACTTCAGAATGCTTTAGGTACTAGTCTGGATATGAGTACTGCGTACCATCCACAAAACAGAACGAACAAGAGCGAGAGGACTAATCAAACTCTCGAGATATTGTTGCGTGCTTGTGCAATCGACTTGGAACGGGTTGGGGTTTAACCATTTGCCGTTTAGTCAGTTCTAATATAACAATACTATCAAGCTAGCATCAAGGCCCGCACCATATGAAGGCACTTTACGGTCGAACTTTCGATCACAATGATTTAAACCATTTTGGTTGGACCGAGGTTGGAGAATACAACTCCTGACCAGAAATAGTGCCAGAAAAAACTGAGAAGACGTTCAAATCAACAGAGAATGCAAGCTGCTCGCGATCGACAAAAGAGTTACGTGGATCTAAAGCGTAAGCCAATGGAGTTTCAAGTTGGGGATAAAGTTATGCTTAAAGTTTCACCTTGGAAAGGGGTCGTACGTTTTGGCAAACGGGGGAAGTTGAACCCTAAGTACGTTGGACCATTCCAAGGTGTTTGGAAAAGGTTGGATCCGTTGCATACAAGCTCGAGCTTCCAGAAGAGCTAAGCAGGGTTCACAATACATTTCATGTATCCAATTTGAAGAAGTGTTATGCCGACGAACCGTTAGCCGTTCTGTTGGATGGACTTCATTTTGATGACAAGCTTCAGTTTGTCGAGGAACCCATCGAGATCGTAGACCGTGAAGTTAAACGGTTGAAGCGAAGCCGCATCCCTTTAGTCAAGGTTCGATGGAACTCCAAGCGAGGTCCTGAGTTTACATGGGAACGCGAGGATCAATTTCGGAAGAAATACCCACACCTCTTCGCAACGACCGCACCGTCGTCAAGTGCCGCGTCTTAAGCCTTGAGGACAAGGCTCACTTAACGGGGGAAGACTATAACACCCCGTGTTTTAGGGTCATTGACGTCGTCAATAAATTCACTATGTATTTTTAGTATTGTACGCGTTTGCTTTTAATCGTAATCGTTAAGTTAAATCGCGTAAGCTAAAAATGATCAATCAATGTAAACGGGCATCAAACAATTAAATGTTTACATTAAACAAGGGTTAAGTAATTATTTTTATGATAATTATTAACTTTGTTCATTGTATTTTTATTGGTTGCGTAAATTGATTTTGTTTCGCGATAAAATACGTTTAGGCATACTCGGAACCACCAAAACTTTTCTACGCTTCAACAAATACCTACTTTTATACCAAATACATAAAATTAACTCAAATACTATCCCATATACATCACATGGCCGGATTTGTAGTTATATGTGCAAGAAATATCACCA
>BQNB010105929.1:1289-18989 GCA_026074375.1 Tanacetum coccineum | reverse complement strand
CAAGTCTTATGCCAAGATGGGCATCCACCATTGCAGGAATTAAAGCTTGTTTGAGTTCAAACAACCCATTTTCCAAGTTAGAAACTCTTTGATTGAATTCAAATAAGGATGAAAAGTCTGGAAGTACAGAGATTGTGGTTGTAGTTGGTATAGGAGTTGGTGTGGGAGTTGGTGTTGATTGATGTAGAGGAGGAATAAATGGAGGAATAGGTGGAGGAATGGTTATTGCAGCAGCTGTTAAGGTTTTAGGGATTACCGTTGCAGGTATAGTGAGAAGTGAGGGTGTTTGATTACTTTGTTCTTCATGACGAAAATCGACATTCATCATGGAAATGATTTCGTTGTCAGTTGGTGGAACGTTATCTAAGTTCAGAAATTGAGTGGCAAAGTCAGATGAGACAGAAGAACATTGTAGTGGAACTTTAGTTTTTTGTGATACATGAGCAGCTGTGAGTGTTACATGTGCATCATCCTCGACTTGATCATATGTAGAGTGTGTTTGTTTTTGTCAAAAACATTTGAACCTATGTCTGACTCTGACTAGTCAGAGACGGTCAGATGTATTGGTTGTTTGTTTTTTGAGATTCAGACACGGTCAGATGGCGTAGATCTTACTAAAATCAAACTTGAGAATTACATCTTACTGCCTCTTACCCCTATCTTTCAACTATACAATATTAAACAAAAGCTGAAAATAACAAATATATATAGATCTCAGGTATCTTTGAAGATCTATATAAACCCATCATCGATCTATAAATGTCAACACCTACCTGTGCGTGTTCGAAATGTAACAAAGACGAAACAACACCAACAACAAGATTCAAAATGGGTTTGGCCTTTCTTGTTTTAACTTTTGTTTGCATTTCCTATGTATCAAGAGAAGTCAAGAAGTGATTGGTTTGTATTGTTGGTGAGTAAAGAAATAACATAGGCGTAAGTTTTTTTTGGCATAGAATATGGTTGTTAGGTTGTATGTTGTGTGATGTTTAGGTTTAAAAAAAGGTTGAATGTCTTATGGGCTTGATTGATTATTTAGGTGAGTCATTTCGTGATTGGGCTGACATGGGTTTATATATTTTTAGTTGAATTTTACATGTTATAATTTTGTTTTATGGGCTTTAATGGTGTGCATTGTTCAGGTAATATTCAAATAAATCGAAAATCAAAACGGAGCTGAACTAAACCAAACTTATAACTGAATTGAATTTGTCAAAAAAACCGAACCGACAGATTAATATTGCGTTCTGAATGGATAGAAATTTTTTTTTGGCAAATGAACCGACAACTAAATGAAAAATCGAATTCACATAGAATATTTTTTTATATATAATATTAGGAGTATATTAAAACCATTCAGATTTAATTATAAAAAACAAACAACATTGTTTCAGTCAGATTCAGTCTTTGTAACCGCCTCTTACCAGTAAGATGTGGTAGTCAGATTCAGACCCAAAACATCTTAATGAAACAAACACACCCATAGTATCTTGAGTAACATCGTCATGACTAGCATTAGTCATCTCTGCATCTCCTTTCCCTTCTTCTCTATGCTCTACATCTTTCAACTTCACGTTCACATCTTTATACAATTCCTTATCAATGCGATCATACTCTTCTTCATCTACATGTTCGTTTCATCATCAGTGGATTCATAGTTTACAGGAGTACGTCACATATTTCATTTCTATACTCTTTTCTTTATCATCATCGTTTTGATTAGATTGGACTCTCATTTCATCAGACTCAGTCCTTTCATCATCACTTACATCATTATTACCATCATTATCATTGTCATCATCATTACCATCATCATCAATGAGATTATCATTACTATAATCATCATCTCTACTTTCTCCCCAAGACTCGTTTTCACTCTCAGATTGATCTTTGGGCACATCAGGAACCCCTGGTATAGTACCAGTTCCTTCATTTGTACCAGTTGTCTTGTCTTGAAGCTCATTAGGAACCTTTGGTTGAGAACCAACTCCATCACCTGAGCCACTTGCTTGACGAGAATGAGTTTCCTTTTTTCTTCGTTTAAGAACTTTCTTCATTTGAGCATCTTCTAGTAAAGCAGCCTCAGACAGCAAATCAATCCCTTTTCGTTTATCAGTGGTTGTTGGTTCATTCTTCTTCGACACAGATACATCAGGAGTGTCTCTGATTTGTACACCATTTAACTATTTTCTTGAAGGCTTCTTTGAAGAAACATCTTTCTTAGCAGGTGCAGACTTCTTAGCCTGGTTTAGGATTGCTCTGTAGCCCCGCTTAGGCTTCTTGCAGGTTCTTTCTTTCTAAAGAAGAGTCTGTTTCTATTGAAGGTGAACAATTTTTCTTTAAACTTCCTTGTTTCTTGGGTAGCTCTCCAGTAGCAAAGGCAAGATAAATCTTATATTCTTTAGAATCTTGAATTTCTTGATTGATCATCTGTTCAAGAATTAGAGCTCCATACTTCTGATAATCTTCTGCTTTGGAGACATATTTTAATGTACCCAAGAAGATATCATCTCGAATTTTGTAAAGATTCATCATGTTCCTCGTAGAGATGGTTTTATCTTTAGAGATGAAATGATTGATGACAACTTTAGTGAATCTTGGGTAGGGCATGTTTTCTTTACGTGCGGAACATTATATTCTCTGTTGTCTGCCTTAAACATAATTTCTTCCCACTAGTAAAGTCAACAAATTCAAAATTCTTCTTGTAGAACGTTCCCCAAACATTTAAGCTTCTTGACGGCCTGAGCTTTCATCAAGACCCTTGGACTTCCCAGAGGGGAATGCACTCTATTGATGACAACAAAAATGTTTCTCCACGCTGGTGCATTTGATCTGTTTATAGATCTCAGATAGGCTATCACACTTGCCGTGTACCCGAGATCCTTGATAAATGGAACATTTTCTTCATCGGAGGAAGGTTCACAAAATCTTGGTTAGTGAGTCCGGGGACAGAGTTAGAGGATCTCACGAAATACTTCAGTGTCACTTAGAACTTTTGCTTATCCAGCTTGAACTAGTATACATCTGTATCTTTGACGTCTTGTATGGTGTTTAGGATTGATGCATATATATTTTAGGAATTCAGCAGTGAGAGGATGGCAGGATAACAGGGAGAGGTTTAAGTAACATCTAGAGTGAACCTTAAAATATGTTCTCTTTGTGGCTTGTTAAACTATAATTTGTTGTTGATTTTTCAATTTTGAGTCGGTTCTTGGGATACAATATGATCTATGCATTGTCATGAGCAACTTGTTGAGCGGCCCAATTGGATTTTTTGTTTATGTTTATGAATTGCCAATACAATTCACACACACACACACACACGCACACACACGCACACACACACACACACATTTTTATTTTTCATCATTCTCACTAACAACATATAAAGAAGAAAATTTTGATCTTTGAAAGTTTTCAATCTTTGTAAAGACACTCCTCCTTAACATATGCCGAGAAACATTTTTAACATAAAGCTAAAAACACAAAAATACGGATATGTTAAGATGAAATGTAAACAATTTATCATTTCTTCAAATTTCTGAAAACCTTTCAACAAAATATTAATGGATACTCCCCCTCGAAAAATATTGTATCTTTGTTAAAAAGTTTATGAGGGAGACCCTCTTTGCACTTCTGAGTCATTTTATTTCTTTAGACACTTAAAAACTTTTAATCACTTTCACAAAGAGTACATCAATTTGAAGACCTTTTAAGATTAATTTTATCATTAACGTACCACATTTTAAAATTTGAATCGATTGTAACTCATTATCTTAAGATCATTGACTTTTTAGAAAACTTGAGTTTATCTTTTAAGTACCACATAAATATTTTGAAAAATATTTATCCATGACTCAAGTCAAAGAAGACTTCTCTTCTTTTTCAAAGATAAATGCACTGAAACATACACTTTCTTTTCTTTAAAGCACAGGCTGTGCATTGAGATGTACACATGCCAACTTTTTAAGCTCGAGTTATAAACTAAAATGATTACAAGCGAACAAATGAAGTTCGGATTTCATACTGAAAATATATGAAAGCCATTATAGAAACCAAAAGTCTTTTAGTATTTTCTATAAAGTTTTGAATAAAGAAAATCTTTTTGTCTTTTCTAAAATTAAAAAAAAAATCTTTTTGAACTTGTTATCGAATTTTATATAAAAGAAAAACTTTTTGTATTTTTCCAAATTTTATATAAAAGAAAATCTTTTTTTATTTCTAAAGTTTATTAACAGAATCATTTCGTGGTAAAGAATTTATGTTTCACGACTCATCATGCCCAATTTCTGAACAAAAAACTTAAATCGAGCTTCAGGCAGAGATTTCGTGAATAAATCCGCAAGTTGATATTCAGTACCAACGAAATATAACTCTATCGTTCCTTTTTCAACATGATCCTTGATAAAGTGATACCTCACATCAATGTGTTTGGTTCGAGTGTGTTGTACCGGATTGCACGAGATTGCAATTGCACTCTTTGAATCACAGTAAATCGGTACTTTGTCGTAGAAGAATCCATAGTCAATCAATTGAGTACGCATCCACAAATCTTGAAAACAGCAGCAAAAAACAACAACATATTCAGATTCGATTGTAGAGATAGACATGTAGTTCTGCTGTCACACCCTCAAACGGGGCCTAGACGGAATATGTGTCCGGGGGCGTGACGTCATAATATATACCGCACAAGATCTAGTAAACGACCACTATATGGACGTTTGATAAAACATAACTCGTTGCTTTGATTAGAACAAAATAAGTCTTACAATGTTCTCGACATAAATGAAATAGTTTTAGCGGAAGCTTAAGAAAAATGCAGCGGAATCATAACATGTTTTTAAGACAACGAGTATTTAAATTTAAAGATAAACATTCTTGAAAGACACCCGGCAATGCATGCAACATCAAATAGCACTTCAAGAACAATCCAACTAAGCACCTGAGAAAACATGCTTAAAACAGTCAACATAAAGTTGGTGAATTCATAGGTTTGAATTTAGTATTAAGAGTGGACCACAAGTTCACAGCACGCATGTGACAGTTATAACAGATACAACTTCACATAAAAAGTATTTACTGTTGCGCTAAGCTCATGACACCGAAGCTCAATTTAAAGTAGCATATTATATGCCAAACAAGAAAATAACTGCCCTAGAGGTATCTGACCAAGATCACCTAGTGAAATCCGACATGGTATATATCTGTTTGTTCGTGTCTCCCGAATCTAGTAAGCGCTACTTACCCGGATAGGGATAATTAGTCCCAATAGATCTATTTACAACATTCGCGCTCACTTAACCAATCCATTAGTTAAGAAATTAACGGTTCATGATAGTTCGGGCATTAGTGGTCTATTCGGAACTTAGGAAACACTTAATCAGGAATAGGTAACGTAAAGTAACTGTGTCCATAGTTTCAAAACAAGCAATGTTTCTTACCCCAAAGTAGTAAAGTAAATATAGTAAAACATGGGGCTATGAACTCACCTTGAGTTAGTGTAGTGAAGTAGTGAGAAACTAGGAGAATAATCACACGGTAATGAACGACGGTACACGAACACGACCTAAGAATTATAGGTTTCGGTTTAGAATCGAAATGATAGAGAAATACGGATAATGCATAAATGTTTACTAAAATACTTCCGTTTAAGTGTCTTTCTAAATAAAACATTTGTGATCGTATCGTGTTTGTAACGTTTGACTAATAAGGTATATAGTAATACTTAGTATATAATACTATGTAGTAACATTCGAGAAAATATATATATTTATTGTTCATTGTTCGGCTTCTTACCCATTCCCTTATAAGTTGTTCGAAATGTTCTTACGTATATGTTTTTCTAATTATTTCCTAAGTGTTAAGATTTTATAAAAATTTTAGAAACCTTAACATTTTTCCTTAAAATATGTTAACGACATTCCTAATGATCCTAATTAATATATATGTGATACTATATGTTTCGTTAATATTTTAAAAGCTCAAATCATCTTGAAAGCGTCCGAAACTCATTTTACTATTCACATCAACACCTATATTAGCTATTTTGCTAAAAAATGTTTCAAGTTTCATTTGGCTATAAGTTGGTCATTTTATGTCCGATTTTCGTGTACAATATATAAAAATCTATCTATTCGAAACGAGCTCTCCAAAAACTACCTTTAGCCCTAATGAAGATTCCAATAACCTTAAAATAAAAACGGATTAGCAATATTATTTTTCGTAAATGCTCCTAAAAATCACACCAAACTTTATAATAGTACCTAATCTATCCTAATCTCCGTTCACAACTAATCCATAACAAAAACCACGCTTAACCTAGTCTAATCTCATCCCCACAAATTGTTCAACACACTAATCACTTCGCTTAAACCCTAAACACAATATTTGCATAAAAGATTTATAAAAGTTTCCTTGTTTAACATACCTATTTTATTTCTTTTAGAAAAATTAACACAAACACCATAGGGCTTTATAGATCTATGTAAGAACATAAGTAAATAATGAAAGAAAGTAGAAATGAAAGCATAAGTTTCAAAGTAAGCTTACAAAATGAAGAACAAGCTTAAGAAGTATAAGAGAAGATGATGGAAGACTTGGATATTGAAAAACCCCAAACAATAACCAAACCCTAATTTTTAGATCTTGAAATAAACCCTTGAATCAATGAATCAATACTTGTAACCACCTTAGAAAACCTTAGAAATGAACCTAGTATGCTTGGATCTTGTAAGATATCAAAGAAATAGAAACCCTAAAGAGGGTGTTTGTTGTCGTGAGTAAGAAGAGGGAGAAAGAGAGATGAGAAATTTTGATGAGGCTAAGAAATGTTATGTGAACCCTAAGTTGTGATATGTGTATGTATTTATAGGCCAAGAACTTAGATTATTAGGGTTTTATGTGACCGCATGGACTTAACCACACCAAAAGTGTGTGTGTCAATGGGTTCGGTCGAAACTAGGCAAGAGGGGGGAGGGACCAAACCATTTAACTAGTCAAGGTTCAAGTTATAGGTCTTGGTTTTGAATTTCAAGTCAAAGGGTTGTGCATGTGTCCAAATGATCACATGTTTTTGTCTTCCTTAAGTTCTTGTGCATGAGAATTACATTCTCATATGTCACTATCTTACATATGCATGGGACTTTCGATGCCTTTGATTTAATTTAGGATTTATGGTTGTTTTTGTTGGGTCTTGGCATTTGAAAATGATAAGGGGGGGGGATGAACAAAATTTTGATGTTTTAATACGAGATGTATGATAAATAAAGTTTACACGAAAAGATTACGGGTTTTCGGATCTCCGTTTGACGTAAAACGCTAAATACGTACTCGTACATGCGATAAAAGTATAAAGCATAAAAACGGAAAGTGAACGGGACCTACGTAACAACTTTAATATGGATAAATAATGTCATATAACATGTAAAATTAATGAAGTCGAATCAGAACGCGTCCGATGATGTTTTTCAGATTTACGCGGGTTAACTTCCCGGTTTTACGTCAAATTCAAACGAAACGGATAAAATTCAAAATAATGATCGGAATGGTTTAAAATATTGACCTAAAATTTACGGGGTGTGACAATATCTTAGTCAAGTTTATTCTAAAAATGCGACTGAAGGTTGGAAAGAATTTAAAGAAACATATGATAAACTAGATGGATCTATTTTGTTTGATCTTATGCAGAAAATTAACTATTTTAAACAAAATGGTATACTTGTTTCTAAGTATTATCATAAACTGAATTCTTTGTGGAGAGAGTTTGATATTCTTACTAAGTTGTCTCCTTGTACTTGTGATGCTGCAACTGAGCTAAGTAAACATAATCAACTAATGAAATTTTGCAGTTTTTAATGGGTTTAGATGATGCTTACCAGCCTATTAGAAGTTCTTTTGTTAGAAATTCAAAAAAGACCTGGTCACTTCAAATATTCTAGTTCGTAGCTTGTAGTTAGTTAAGAAATAAACAAGTAATGCGTAACCGGGCCCAAATTTGGAATTATGCTCATAGTTTGCCAAGGGGGGACACACTTTGTCATGATATTATACCCTGCCACAATGGAAGGGGTTGGTTTTCGTTTATTCATAAGCATGTTCCTTGTTTCTCTCTCTAAAAAACCTTCCAACCTTCTTTCTCTCTCTAACTTATTCGTGTAGTATAGATGTGTGGGATTGATATTCTACAATTGGTATCAGTCGCAATGGGGTGATTACATGTGATTGTGTGCGTTTTTCGTGGTGAAATCTAAGCAAAAATTATGTTTTAAAGCTCATATACTCGAAATTAAAGTGATATAAATTTTGATGTTAAAAATATTAAAATTTGTGTTTTTATGTTAGATATAGCTTAAACACGATTACTTTTGCAAAAAGTTACAAGAAAAAAACGTTAAAAAGTGTGTGTTTTAGGTGTTTTTAGTGTTTTGGGGTGTTGTTTGTACTTTTAGGCCAAAACTGAGCGATTTTTCTTTTTTTTGACATGTTTCGGTTCTTTCTAGCGATATGTTGATCAAATGAATACTAGTGGGTGATTGACTAAATGCAAAACTAACGATTTGGACCTTAATTGCAAAACTAGAGATTGACCTAAATTGCAAATCTAGCGATTTGATAAGAAATTGCAAAATACTAGCGGATTTGACCAAAATTGCAAATCAGCGATTTGACCTATATGCAAAACTAGAGTTCAACCTAATTGCAAATATAATACTCAAGAATTATCATCAACCTTTTTACTATGAACAATTATACGGGGAAATTTTTCCTTTATTCACATTACTTGCTCATTGTCATTATCTCAGTATACAATATAACTTGCATACTAAAGTAGACAAAGCTCACGCTACATACCTATGGACAAGCATGTCTTCATATATGTCAAGAAAACATCTAAAATGTAAGTTAAATCTCATATATCCTTTTTTTTAAAAACAAAGTACCCATTATTCCTATAATGTACCATTCGCAACGTTATATCAAAACGGGCTTATTAAAAACCGTTATCGTATTCCTCTAAAACCCTAATTCCATGAAGGGTCTGGTTATATCTAAAGTGATGTACAAGCTACTAAAGCATTTTTACCAAGTAATATAAACATTTCAATTGAATATATAAACTCTCTTCTCAAGTCAAGTACAACGTTTTCAAAGCACATGTATAAGTATTAAGCATGACATTCTATAAATAGCCGTTTTACCTCCGTTTTCATTATAATTTCTTCAAATCAATTGTGTACAAGCTTACTACACTCAGAATATAACAATGTTTAAACACTAATTATTCTACTCTAATCTTTCTACACATTTTTACACTCAAAACCCTTATTTAAAAGTTAGAAACCCTAAAACGATGCTAGTTTCTAACCAAGACATTTCTTCCGTTTTTATCCTTGTAAACCTAAACCAATACTAAATAAAGTTGTAATAAATTATTTACAAATCATTCTCAATCTTATACAATCATCATTTCTTCATTTATACTTCACTATATGCAAATTCAATCTTGTGAAACCCTAAAGTACTAAATGAGATCATTCGACATGTTTACTCATTATTAAACCATTTCAATCTTGATCAACCAATCAAATACCATTGTAAACTTCATAATATGAGTTTACAACTTATCTATCATTAAACTTGGCAATGTGTAAGAATTCAAAGCCTAGAAAACACTAACGAATCACATTATAAACTAATCCAACCCGCGGTTATTTTTTTCAATTTTGACCCATTTAACTTAATCCTCATAGCTATTTATAACTTTATCTGCTACAGGATGTGTGTGGTTATAAATAAAAACGCTTGTCAAAATCATGACTATGTTTAGTAAGAGGCAAGTTATTTATTAAGGCAAAATCCCATTTCGTATCTTATTGTTTCCAACTTATGCTCTTTCAATCATTTCCATCTAATGGCTTCATTATCTCGTCATTCATGAATCATACCATAACACACCTAAGTGTTAAATTGAAAAATAAGCATTTCTCTTTATGCATTTTAAGCATCACATTTTCTTTTAAGTATTACCTTTCAAAACTTGTGATGTCATTCTTACTACGCGTTATCTTGTGTTGATAGAATGCCTCCCAAAAGGACGTCAACATCTGAAACACCGGCCATAACTTTGGCTGCCATCCAGCAACTAATTAATGATGGCATTTCCTCAGCTCTAAAAGTACAAGCTGCATCAATGGCAAGTGCTAGTAATCCCAATAGGAACACCGGACCTACTGAAACTCCTGTAGCAAAAAAGGGAAACTATAAAGAGTTCGTTAGCTACCAACCTTTCTACTTCAATGGTACAGAAGGAGTAGTTGGCCTCATTCGCTGGTTTGAGCGGACTGAATCAGTATTTTCTTGTAGCCACTGTGCCGAAGAAAACAAAGTGACATATGCTACCGGTACTTTAACCGATAATGCTCTGTCTTGGTGGAATTCATACGCTCAACCTATTGGAATAGATCAAGCCAATCAAATCACTTAGACCGAATTGAAAAGACTCTTAACCGATAAGTATTGCCCTCGAACTGAAGTCAAGAAAATAGAAGACGAATTTTAAAAAACTTTGGTTGTGAAAGGAAATGATCTTGAGACTTACATTAGAAGATTTCAAGAATTAGCCGTCTTATGCCCAAACATGGTACCAAACGCCAAGAAACTTATGGAAGTCTTCATTAATGGATTACCTAGAAGTATTAAAGGAAATGTTACTGCCTCGAAGCCTCAAACTTTGGAGGAAGCCATCAACATAGCCCAGAGGTTAATGGATCAGATAATAAAGATGATTTGTGCAAGAGCTAATGACGTAATATGAACAAGCTTGAGGATATAGGTAAACATGCATCAACAAACAACTATCAGAATAACTATAACATATAACAACCGTAACAACTTGATCACCACCAGCAAGCAAAACAGGAAGCAGAAACTTCATTTATACTACCACCAATGGATATACTGGAAACCGTCCTTTATGTGAAAGATGCACCCTACATCACATAGGTCCTTGTACTGTCAAGTGCCAGACTTGCAACAGAGTAGGTCATCTGACCAAGAACTGCAGAAACAAAACCACTAGAAACAATCTACAAACGGTATCTGTAACTTGTAATGCCTGTGGAAAGAAAGGACATTATGCGAATCGGTGCTCAAAAGCAAACAACAGGGCCACAGGAAAACATACTTAGGGATGAGTTTAATTTTGTTCACTTTAGGATTTCTACCCTAGAAACAACTCTCGAGGATATTCAACTCTCATCATAATCTTCTTCAATCTAAAAACCCTAATCATCAAGCTACAATCCTTGTCATTTGTTACTTTTATTCTACTACAAGATACTTAGCATAAGTATCAACTATTTTTCATATGTAAAGTTCGTATGTAAAGTTATCCATGAAATAATAAAGTGATGATTCTGTTACATCTTGTTATCTGGTGGTATCAAAACTTGACATTATTTGTCAATTCTATCATGTTCAAGAATACTCTCCTCATATTTGCAACATAAATTTTCATCCTCGGTTATATAGGCGTCAGTACAATCAATATGTCAGTACAATTACTATCTCAGTATTTTTCTTACCTTTCATGATCATATCATTTTCTACACCTTACCATTTTGATATCATGTTTTTATGCTTAGGTAAGACGATTTATGATCCTCTTATTGAAATGAATTAAGACACTTCTTTATTTGAATAAGGAAATTATAAATCTCCGAACTATGAATTTATAAATTCTCAGTTACAAGGAGTAGAACGCTTCTTTCTTTATTTTGTAATGACTATTTATAAATAAGTAGCTTTAGTATATAACATACGTACAAACAAGTTCTTTCATTCCGTTTTGTACAAACAATTTCCTAATCATTATCATTATGACGCTTCCAATATATGTCCATTTTTCCAAATCTGTACTCACGTGACTAGCAACTCTCTTAAAAAATTCATATCATTCCTTGACAATCACTCATTCCATGATCTGCCCAGTATACTAAAATATCTGTTAATATTCTGCAACGAATAACATGGAAACACACAGAGAATCTATAACAATGCCAAATGATTTTCAATACCACTAGGTAATGAAAATTTTGACAAAGACTTGTGATAGTATTCCTTATCGATGTTGACATTTAAATGTTAATGAAATAACGATTCTTTACGATCACAGTAGCGCAGCAGAAGCATGGTAGGCCCATAACCCACAGGTTTTGTAAATCGAAGTATTCCATCCACCGATGTTCAATCAGAATCTGGAGAAATTCTATTGGTTGTCATCAAGATATGTGGTCTTGGAAATAAGTAGATGTGTAAAAGGAGGTAATTATAATTATGGTGCGCAACATAATTATAAATGCATCACACACGTGGACTTGTGACCTTGATTAGCCTAACATAAAAATCAAAATTCTACCCATACCTAAATCTATTCCCTAACAATACCAACTATAACTTTCAACTAAATCTCGGGACGAGATTTCTGTAAAGGGTGGAGACTATAACAACTCAGAATTTTCATCAACCTATTTTACTATGATCATAATTATACGGGGAAAATTTTCGCTTTATTACATTACTTGCATTACCAATATCTCAATATGCAATGTAACTTGCATAACTAAAGGTAGAACGAGCCTTCACACACCAAACCTTATTTATGTCAATTCTGTCATTCATATATGTCAAGAAAACATCATAACATGTCAAGTCACTAACATACATAAATTCCTTTTACAAGTACATTATTCCTATAATGTACCATTCGCAACGTTATATCAAAACGGGCTTTAAACCGTTATCGTATACCTCTAAACCCTAAATTCCATGAAGGGTTAATATCTAAAGTGAATATACAAGCTACTAAAGCATATATACAAGTAATATAATATCTCATTTGAAATATAAACTCCCTCCAAGTCAAGTACAAGTTTTCAAAGTACAATGTATAATTCATTAAGCATGATCTCTAAAATAGCCGTTTTACCTCCGTTTTCATTCTAATTTCTTCACCATCACTTGTGTACAAGCTACTACACTCATTATACAATGTGTAAACCCTAATTATTCTATTCATAAGCTTTCATACATCATATTACACACAAACCCTAAAACAAAAGTCAAAAACCCTAAACCCGAGAAAATACTAAACCCATGACCCGTTTCCTTCGTTTTTATCCATTGTAAACCTAAACTAATACTCCCCAAATAGTTTAATAACTAAATTACAACATTCTCAATCATATACAATCATCATTTCATCATTTTACTTCACCTATATGCAAATTGAATCCAAGAAACCCTAATTGTGCCCTAATTGGAACTTTGGACCCGTTTACTCGTTTTTGCCCATTTTAAACCCGAACCACCTATCAATTCTTATTATTAATCCTTAATACAATCCTTACAAACATTAATCCATCCATGTATGATCAAATGTATAACGAAATATACAAACTTGAAACCCTAAGTACGCCCTTACATGAACTCGCAACGTAGTTTCTTCAATTGACACCCATTTTTAACTAATCTTTTTGCAAACAAGCACCTCCATGACAAGCACCTCACCTTCCTAATTAGCTTACATACCTTATACAACAAATATCTCACATTCCATGGTACAAAAATTGGCCACATGATCTCTTTTTCTTCTTGTATAGCCGCGGCAAGCACATAGGTGTTCCAACACCTTCTAGTTAGTTTCCACCATGTATACTCGTCACATAGACTCCCCACCTCATGCTCTAGCATGTTTAAGTGTCCAACCTCAGATTGCAAAGCTCCCTTAGTCCAGCCAAGAACTTCATGTTGCCTATAAATAAGAACCATAAACCATTCAATCTACTCAATCCCCCCCACTTCCTCTCTATAACCCACCATAAGCACAATCCTTTGCGCAATATGAAATCAAGAGATCTTAAGAAGACCCAAGAACAGAAATGAGCAATATAAACCCAAGAAAAGAAGCCCGGAGCGTTATTCAAGGGCGTACGAAGCTAAAATCCTGATATCGACCTGTTTTCCAAGCTTTAAGGCTCAAACCCAGGGTTCTAGATGTTCTAAATTCTTCATCTACCTCTTATAATGTTTCATTGATCCTAAATTATAGACACTGTTTAAAAGTTTCATAACTCAATTCATGCTCATTTTCCGTTTTGATCCAAAACCGTACACTCGAAACCCTAATTTTATGTTTTTGCTTAATCTATAAACTAAACTTGTAAACTATTGTTATAATCTATCCCAATAAGCTTAAATAACATTAAATAAGTACTTTGATAAGTCATGAAAGAATTTAAGCTTAAAACCCGCGACGTGTTACGTTTAAAACCCAAATTTGACCCGTTTTTGCTTCTTAGCTTAACGTATCGTTATTTTAAACAATTTCGTTGCCATTAAATCTTCATATTTTTATTTATTATAACATCATAAATGTCTATTGAAATGTTAAAAAAGCTTGCATGGTAATTTGACCATGCTTTGTATAATAATATCCAGCAAGGGGTATATATCGTAAATTTTCGAAAACATATAACTAAAAGGGCTGAAATGTCATTTTATGTCAAAGTTTTATACCTTTAAGGTTCTAATTAGTGTCCCTCTCGAAAGTACAAGGTTTTCTTTGTATATCTTGTTAACTTGAAGGACCAAACTACTCTAAAAGTGCAAAACCCCAAGTGTTATATTTTTTTTTACCACTTTTCAAACACAAGGGTCTAAAAATTAAACATTTGAAAAGTATAAAAACATGTTAAAAACCTTACAAGACATAACGTAATTAACGCTTCTCGAAGCAAACATTTCCAGATATTATCAAAACTGCTTAAAACTGCTTATATCGAATCACAATACTAGGTAGCTTCCATATTAAGGGGTTTCATCTTGTATTATACGTTCCGAATGAGTTGTTGGGTTACGATTTTACAGTGCCCTAGCAACCTCACAGCGTTCACTGAATGACTTACTGAATTATGATGGCCCGAACGGTGAAACAATAATTTCCAAACTCTTCCAATAAACTCATAACTATAAAAACCAAAGTTTTAAAGTACAATCTTCCTAAGACATGGGACATAATTTACTCAGAGGATGCCGTGACGTGGCTGTTTACTATCATTTGTCTCTTTTGGGTCATTTTCTATGATTATGATTGTTGTTTCCATGAAGTAATACCCCAGATTAGCTTCCGCTGATATATGTAAAAATGGGGTTGTTACAGATTGGTATCAGAGCCATGGTTATAGAGAACAAGGTCAAAACCTTAACTATAACCACATTTCTTTTCTAGCCATCAAAGTCCTCTGTGCCACTACATTCCGGAACAAGTATGTAAATATACATATCTATTATACTATTACATAAATAAGTTATGTTATTTTCGACGGGGTTGTTAACCGAACGATGTCTTCTCCCAACCGCTCTACTTCCGATATTGAGGATACTTTTTCCTGTATGAATATTCTCAACTATACTTCGGTCTCATCGGATTATTTCCTAGCTTCATCAGGAAGCAGTTCTTTTAACTCTTCGAAAAACTCTATAGATAATATGATCCTACCAGTATTCTCATCTTTCTACAATAATCCTTATTTGAAGGACGTACAAGCATTTTATGCTAAGGAATCACCTATTTCATCACCAGATCCTATTACTTCACCAGCTATTTTAACTCCATCTCTGGTATTACCACCATCATTACTATTTGATCATCGATATTTCTTTGTTCCTGAAGAACTATTACCACCTAAGAAGCGAATCCTTTCCCCATCTTCTTCCTCAACCACATTATCTAATTCATCTCAGAATCAAACTCATAATTTGATATCACCATCTTCTTCAGTTTATACTCCTACCCTACCTCAGATATTTGAAATAGGAAAATGTTTAATTAAGATATATCTGAAACATCATGAGAAACAAGTCAAAGATATCTTGAATTATTTAGATGAACTCCATCTTCACCGCATTGAGAGAATGGAAGAAGGGCGTATTAATGGTAACAAACTAAAGACCGAACTTAAGAGAATCTGTACTCAGATTATCAAACTTCAAAAGAAGCAGTTAGGGCAAAAGGATAAGATTGCCTTTGCTCACTATAGAATTTCCAATCTTGAGCAATATACGGCACGGAGTGGCATGGACATGAAGATGGCTAAAACTTGTTATCATTCACATTGTATGTAACTAGATTTTGGGACCTGCCTTTGTAACACTCTGATTTGAAATGAATGATAACATATCTTTTGAATAAACGTCTCTTTTAGGTCATTTTCTATGATTATGATTGTTGTTTCCATGAAGTAATACCCCAGATTAGCTTCCGCTGCTATATTGTAAAAATGGGGGTGTTACAGGTTCGAACCAAGCAAGGGAGACAACAAGGTAAATTTTTAGCTTCATGGTCCTTTAATTGGTACATATGTTTTTCTCACAACCTAAAACACACTTTGTGCATGAGTTTAGAAATCATTCTTTCTCTTTATCTTTACTTTGCTCAGCCGAATCCACAAAACACACAAACATATACATTTTTGACCAACTTGATCGAGAACGTGAAGATATTGAAGCCTTGGGTTGATTCTAGTGTTCGGGTTATTGTTTAAACAATGCGTAGGTTGTTTCTTGGGTCAACATCCAACCAAAAACCATTAATACTTGTAAGTTGTCTAAAAAATTTTTAGTTGTACTTTTATGGTTATTAGGATGATTTTAAGCTAGTTGTATAAGTCGTTTGTGCTAAATCAGAACTTAAAAGTTTGAATCAAAATGGGAAAAGGGTGCGTGTGGTTTGACGTGGACAAAAAGGGAAGAAACAAAATGGTATTTTAATATCATGGTTGTGACGGTAAAATAAATTTTGTGTCAAGTGCTTATTTTGACTTGTTTTAAACGTAGCTTAAAAATAAGCTAGTTTAGGGTTTATTTTACTTTTAGGCTTGTTTGTTTGGTCTTGGCCCAACGAAAAGAAAGAAAGAAAAAGGTTAATGGGCTTGGCCCATGTGGGTTATTTTCGACTTATTTTGGTTTGGCTTATATGGTCTTGGCTTATTTCATTTTGGCCTATTATGGTTTCAGCTTATTTGTTACGGCTTATATTATTTGGTTTTGGCTTATTTTGATATCGGGTTTATATTTTGGGCTTATATAAAGGTTTTGGCTTATATTTTGACTTCAGGCTTGTAATGTGATTTTGGACTTATATTGAGGCTTCGGCCCAATAATGTATAAATAATTTTGATTTTTCAAACTATCAGGCTAATTATAAAATTCTTAATGGGCCATAAGGCCCAATGACAAATGAATCAACTAATGGACTTTAATTAGATTGAGGATGGTTATGTAAGACTTAACAAATGACATCGGACTAAAAATTAAGCTTTTGTGCCCAATGGGTGAAAACTTAATAACTTAAACTTCTAGGAGGGGTAAATGGGTTTATGGATACATACGGGAGTGAAAAATGGTTAAGATGGTCAATTATAGTCATGTTCGGGTAAACGACTCATGATTATGGATTTTTGGCATTTTGTCAGAATTTTGGAAAAATTGTGGAAAGTGTTGAAATTAAGGTTTGAGAACCTTGGGAACCTCTTACAAACGAACGGGTTATGTCGGATTTGATAAAAACGAGTCACACTTAGAAAATATTGTAGAAAGACTTATTTTTGTGTCGATCCGACTAAAGGACAAAAGATAGCTTTT
>BQNB010105928.1:0-23498 GCA_026074375.1 Tanacetum coccineum | reverse complement strand
ACATAGCATAAGATACATTTGAGAAAAGATAAACGATTTAGCAAACAAGAGCACACAATTTGAGATAAGAAAACAAGGTTAATTAAACTGTTTGAAAGATACTTTAACCTTATTATGTGATAATAAAAAAGGAAAAAAGAAAGTATAATAAGCTAAACTATTTGATTAAATTGGTTATGTGATTAACAGATTTCTGGTTAGAGATACCCATGTCGAAGTGTAATTTTTATGTTTGATTTTTCAATTTCGACTTCCATACTAGAGGTGAACAAAAACTGATCCGGTTAAAACCGAACCCGTTTTAATCAACCGGTCTAAGAGCCAGTTTTGACTAAAACCTGTTCGGTTAAAAAGCGGTTTTTCATATTGAAAATGCTTAACCGGTTCGGTTAGTCAACCGCTTTAACCAGTTTTTATGTAAGCGGTTTGGTTAAAAACCGGATTTAACCGGTTTACAAACCGGTATGATTTCTCTTAAACCGGTTGCGAAACCGCCGGTTCGATTTGAGAGAAACCGGTTTCAAAAAACCGGTTTTGGTTTTTTTCCCCGGTTCGGTTTATTAACCAGTTTGTTTAACACCTCTAGATAACCATATGAAAAAAATCGTCCAGATTTAATTTACACTTGGCGTGTTTGTTTCATTAAGATGTTTTGGGTCTAAATCTCATTACCGCATCTTATTGGTAAGAGGTGGCTATAATGTCTGAATCTGAATGAAATAATGTTGTTTGTTTTTTATAATTGTCTGAATGATTTTAATTATTCGTTGTTTAGTTCTCCCTTTGCCTAAGAACATCGCTATGGATACAAAACAATATTTTTTGTTGATTGAAATAAAAAATAACCATCTATTCTGAAACTATTCAAAGTAAAGCTATAAACATGTATTTTAAACAATGTAATTAACAAATTAAAAATGATTAGATATTTTTAACTAGAAAAGAATACTTTAATCTTAAATGATGTATAACAAAAATCTCATATCGTATATCGTGTATGTCTATATGAAGTTGCAAAGTGTTAAAAGTTTAATAGAAGAGACATATTTTTCATAGTATTTGACTACATATATAGTATTCTACTTCGTGCTATTTTTTTAACATATAGTTCGTACTATTTGACTATAAACTAATCTCATCCACGTGACACTATGCTATACAAAGGAATCTCACCCACGTGACATTATGCTGGAGTAAATATTATACTTTAATATGCTACATGTACCATTCTATTTTGTCCTATTTTCTCACGCTTCTCAATGCATCTTATTCTTCCCCAACATTCATCTTCTCCTTCAAACTTTCTCAAATATAGTTTTTCAGTCCTTTAGATCGTAACAAAAAATGTATTCAAGGTTTAGAGGTGAGTGAAAGTTTTATAAGGTTAAGAGGCAGTCAGACCAAACCCCCAGCTCTTACTCGGTAAGAGGTTTCACGTCTGACCGCGTCTTACTCGCAAGAAAAAAACAAACAAGCCCGACGTCTGACCGCCTCTGACTTGGTAAGATCCAAAGGAGAGTCAGACGTTTTTGGTAAAAACAAACATCCCCTTATTCTCTATCACACTTCCAATTGCAAAAGAATAGAGAATGAAATTCGATAGCTTACCCAAAGTTCGACGATGTACGATAAGAGATAATTTTCGTCTATCGAGTCTTGGCATCTTGATCGATATATCATTCAAACATGGATGAAACCTATCTTATATCATTCGCTAAAAGCCATGTGGTTGTTGCTAAAGGTTTTTATAGATGCCCTTATTCACACGATAGTCTCATCGCTAAAAGCCACATAGTCATCTGGGTGATAAAAGGGTTAATGGTAGGAAAAAGTTTATAAAAAAATGAAATTAACTTTAACGATGACACGTCTGGTCGTTAAAGGTGTCACAAAGTCATAAAAAGGAATCGTTTAGCGAGTGTTATTGCCAAAAGTCTCCTATCCCAAATGGCGCAATGTACACATAACACAAGTAGCCAAAAACAACCTATATAGAAATGTAGCATGCATGTGATATCGGTTAAAAAGTGCTTAAAAGATACAGTATATTTAAGCCCAAACATTTCACGTATTGACCTTTAGGTCATCATCTATTTTATTATATAATAAACTAAGGTTTTATATTACTCCTTTAAGCCATTAAAATTGTAATTAATACAATGATGGGGGATTACTTTAATTAATCACTTTTATGCAATAAGCCAATGCACAACTTTTTAAAAACTAATACAGTCACATTAGACAACTTCTACAGTACTCTACACGCTCTAATATTAATTCAAAATCAGTTTTTATTATTCCATTAAGTTAACGATTCCAAAAATATATCCAATTCAAAACACCATTAATCCATTACACGGCCGATACAAAACACCATGGTCTATTTTTATGACTACGCCTGATTTAAAATCACTACACAAATGATTTTCGTTTTATGATTTCTATGTCGTCCATCTCGAAGAATTGGTAAGTAGCGCCATAATTAATTATTTTTAGGGTTTTGATTTAAATAACATGTTATACCTATTTTGTTTCGATTCAATATATAATGTATTTGTTTTAATTATGTTCAGTTTAATTGTGTTGTAGCAAAACCAATTTTTTTTTTGAGGAAAATCACATTCATGGATCACTGTTTATAATCTTGCTGTTATGTGCGTTCATAGATTTTGAATTGAAGAATTTTCATATTAGCAGAGCTTTACGTGTTGAACGTTGTTGAATTTGACGTGCTCTGCTTTTAAGGTTAAAGATTGTTCTATTTCACTTTGAAAGCTCATTTTGCTTTGTTGATATAAAGGTATCGGTTTTTTATTGGTTTTGAATGTGTTATCTTTTGTTCTAAGGTTTTTGTTGATATGCCTATATTTACATTATCAATCATCATGGTCTATATTAATCATTGCTTTTATAATGGTTATAGATTCAAAGCCTAGCAAGATTCTGGAGTTAAAAATGTTCATA
This sequence comes from Tanacetum coccineum, assembly GCA_026074375.1. Classification (NCBI taxonomy): domain Eukaryota; kingdom Viridiplantae; phylum Streptophyta; class Magnoliopsida; order Asterales; family Asteraceae; genus Tanacetum; species Tanacetum coccineum. Next base: position 20,534 of record BQNB010105928.1, on the reverse strand, counting down.
TATTATCCCAGCTTGGAAATTGTTGGGATGGTGAATCCGGCTATGTACAAGTATAAATTATATTTTCAACTCCTAAATTTGTTAATGTTTGTCACTTCCCTTTTCCACTATGAAGCTTTCTGAGCAGGAAGCTTTTGCTGGAGCCAAACAACTTTATGTACCAGAGTTAACCGGTGATGTGCTTTGGGGTTAAAAACATATGGCTGATGTTAGTTTTGAATTCTTAGATAGCCAATAACCCAAAATGCTCATATTTAATGATTGATTTAAATAGATTACTAACGAATGTATAATCACTACAATAACTAAAGTTTCTGAACACAATATCTAAGGCCTGTATCCATTATAAGAAGACCTTTGGAGCACAAATATGTTATTTATTCATAGAAGTACAAATATGGGCTGCTTAAGTAAAACAGTCGAAATGTACAAGATTATGATTTTAAAAGATATCCATCATTGACAATGAAACATACCAGCATAATTTTTGTATGCTATAAGGGGGTTTTTGGCTAAGCTTATATGATGGGCTTATGAGCTTATTAGCTTATATGTGTTAAATAAGTCGAAACTAAGTGTTTGGTTAAGCTTATATGACTGGCTTATGAGCTTATATATGGGGGTTTTGATAAGCTCAAACTTTGTGGCTTATATAAGAAAATGTGGGCTTATATAAGAATGTTATATAAAAAAACTTTTATACCCTCATTGAATAATTACACCCATTTTATTTTTATGTACTTTCTTGTTATTTTACCTTATCAATTATATAAGCTAAACTAAATACATAGAAAGGCTTATGAGCTCATGATATATAAGTCATAAGCCGCTTATATAACATAAGCCTAAGTTCAATTCATAAGCTTAGCCAAACACCTTTTAAAATTGTGATTTCGGTATGTTGGAACAATAAAAATAAAAGGGTAAAATGGTCATTTATTGTATTAATATTGTTTATCTAGCAAGAAAAGAATCATCATTTTTTACGTAGGACCAACTCCAAAAAGAATATATTTTGTAAAAAGACACATTATCTAAACAGGAAAAAAAAGAAACAACTCCTAAGTCTATAAATATAAGGAATTTCCTAAATTACAATTATATGATCATATGATGCATAATCATACGTATGCATGAATCATATGTATGCATGATTTTACACATATTACCTAAAAGACACACGCCAAAAATAAAACCAAACCGTATGGTTTCATTGTTCTGTTTATTTGACAAAAACAAAAGCAGAAAACCATTACTTTGGGATAATCCCAATCGCATGCAGTCATTAATATGCATGCAAAAACAAAGTTTGGTCAAACTTTGTTGACTCCCTTCCTTCTTACATATTATGTTTCGGCGAACAACGCCAAAGCTGAAATCGATCTCCCACCAATCGCAAACACGATGGAAAACCTCCTATGATAAGAGAACATCGAAATAACAAATGATGGACATCCTCTTCATCCGAAAAACAAACCGGGCAAGAAGTGGACTCCAAAATAACACCTTTTTGGACCAGATTGTATCTAGTAGGCAAACACCCCCGACGAGCTCGCCACATAAAAACATTAATCTTAATAGGAATTAACTTAACCCACCTAGTGCCGGCCTCAGAATGAAGGGAAGCACCAAATCATCAATAGAATGACGAGTATCTTTCACACTAAATTCCACCACTCCTAAGAAACGGAGCTCACAACTAACCAACGCCATCCATCTCATCACGCTCTGAAAGAACCACTGAATTCAAAAACGAACTTAAATCTGAGAATTCTTGCTGTTCGACCCCTCCTCTAACTGATCTCCGAAAAGACGTATCCAGGGGGCCAGCCATCTTAGCCGCCATACAAATATTGGGAGCAGAATCAAGGGCAAACAAACGCGGACACAACTCAACTAAGGGAAAAATCCCCCACCCAAGTCCATCTTTCCAAAGAAACTATAGATTGACCATCCCCGATACGATTATAGAGCAATACGAGCAAGAAATCAAATCCAATACTTAAGCACTTATAAAAGAAAAAAAAAATAAGACAAAAAAACAACAACACCTAAAAGAGACATATGAGCAAAAAATGGAACTTCCTTCAAAATCGAACTCCATATGGAAACCTTACGAACTGAATGAGAATCAATCTTATCCCCATGAACCGCTTGGATAACACGAAACCACAAAGAATCGTCTTGCGAAACGAAACGCCAAACCCACTTTAAGAGTCTCGCTCTATTAATATGCCGAAATAACTCGTAAACACCAAGACCCCATTTCATACTTCAAGCTACCACCTTATCCCAAGCAATCCAGGAAAATTTTTCTCCAACATGCTGGCACCTTTAAAGAAGTACTACGAATATGACTCCATAACCTCTAAGCACTGCCTTTTAGGAACCTTAAAAATGGACAAGTTTATAAAGGGGAGATGCCACCGAGAAACGATTTTAGACAAAGTAAGACTACACCAATGAGAGGGTTTTCCTATTCCATTTATACAAACGCGATTGAAGCTTTAAAATTACATCATCCCAAGCCTTATGACGAGTCATCCCAGCCCCCACCATAACCCCAAGATAACAGAACTTGTTTTCCATAATAGTGCAACCTAAAGAATAAGCCATATCCTCAACTCTAGACCGCGAGACCCCCACACCCAAAATTTGGCTCTTATGAATATTAATCTGTAATCCCGACGCGAGATGGAAACATTTAAGAATATTGATAATACCTCTCAAATTCTATTTAACAACCATATCGCTCCATACAAAAGTCGTTACATCCGCAATAAAAATAAATGATCTATAAATGCCCTAAATGACCCCTGTAACTGATATTGCCTTTAAAACAACATCCTTCATCAACTGCTTTACAAACGGATAAACTGGCAAAGCTTCCATAACAAGAATAAAAAGAAAAGGCGATAGCGGATCACCTTGTTTAAGACCCCGATGAATATGAAACTCGTCAGACGGACTTCCATTAACTAGTAACGAAGCCTTAGCAAAATCAGAATAATCCTCTAATCCAAGTACAACCACGATCCGAACCGAGAACCAAAAGCCTCAATGACGTCAAGCAAGAAGTCCCACAACCTGAGACATAAGTCCTTAGCAAAATCAACTTAAAAAACAACGCTTTCTTTCATCCTTTTACACAAATCAACACTCGGTTAAGATAGAAAGGATCCATCCCAAGATCTGTCTTCCAGCAACAAACGCGGATTGAGATGTAAGACACAAGGCCCTAGCTATAACCATAGCCCAAACGAGCTTGGAAATCAGAGTGACGACCTTAAAAATCACCCTATTAAAATAATATGGCGATATCCAATGAAGTATAGTGGATGTATTTTTGGTTTCTATATCATATATTTGATTTTGGTTTATTTGTATTCATGAGATTTTTTAATTTTCTTTATTTTTGTTGTTAAATTGATTGAATTAAATTGTGACATTGTGTATAGGGTTATCAATATATAATAAATGTTTTAAATTTATTTGTGTTATGTTGACGAATTTTGCATCCAGGACTTTTAGGTATTAGAGTACTAAAAGAAGAGTTTCAACCCTTAATCGAACGAGCCATGTTTAAAGAAATGCTCACTGCTTCACATAATCCGGACCTAAATAACCTTCCAACATTGTCTAAAGAATCAAATTGAACCGTCCCGGTCCCGGTGACTAATTGACTCCACAATCCCACATCATTGCCATTCAATCACATATGATACACATACGCTCTAAGTCGGCAACCTGATCTGTAGATAACCGATTACGGAAAGGAGAAACAGAGTTTCAATCTAGCCTTGTTGGCTTATTAAAACGAGCTTCATAGAGATCTTTAAAAGCTTTGCTTCACTAGATAGGATCAGTGCACCCACGTACCATCAACCAAACACACCACGGATGGCTATATATACCCGTTTCTTGTTAAAATTCCATGAAAATACTCGAGTTCTCGTCACCCTTCATCGCCATTCTGACCTTATTGCCTTTCTTGAACGAACATCCAAAATCTCATCTCCTTTAGAATCATTCAGTTACTCATTAAGTCTTGTCGCCTAAAAATCCAACACATCAATTAGGCCCCATAATATTCCAAACGTTTTATCAATATCACGAAGCTCAGAAACAATGGAGTTCTTAGAACCTGCACTCTGTATTGTATATCATTAACCCACAACTGATAACTGTTTTTGAGCTCTTGTAACTTCTTTTAACCGAATCATTTTATATTGTCGAAAAAGCCAAGTCGTGCCAAGTCTGTTCCACCATACATCCAAAACCAACGAGTTTGAACCACGATGATAGAACCTGAAAGAATCGTCCCAAATCCACTTTACCTTCACACTAACAAAATCGTACTATGGTCCGAAGATGCCGACCAAACATAACCCGCAATGGAGGGTAAAATAGTAAGAATACCATTCCGAAAACAAGGAACCTATCCAACTTACACATTTTTTCCGCGAAGGGTCGGTAGCCAAGTAAACGTGGAAACCTGCCCATTTTTACTATCCACTAAACCAGAAAGAAGATATGAATTGATTAAAAAAGCTAGCGATAATTAACATTAAAACGACGATACCACGTCTTATTCACATTGGTACGCACTTCGTTATAGTCGCCCATTAAAATAGCCTCTCCATTCCAACGTCCCAACAAAATCAGTAAATATTCCCATAACACCCGTCTCAAAGAAGGTTGCTGCGGGGCGTAAATAGACACAACAAGAAGCTTAGTTTTACTAGGGATCCACGTCCCATAAAATGGCTACAAACGAATCCCGAGATCGTAACATAAATCTTTCTTGAAAAAAGATTCCTCCCAAATACAAAGAATTCCACCAGAATTACCAGCCGCTTCACTAAACACGTAGTCATAATTCGAGTTACCCCACATAAATTTCACATCCATGTGAGACACCTTCTCCATCTTCGTTTCTTGAATTGCAATAAAATTAAGTTTATTATTATTAGATAACTCCTTACCCAACTCCTATGTTTGGACTTCTGCTACCAAGCCCTTTGAATATTTAAAGACATAAAATTCCATCTAAAAACATCCTCGTCTCCTTTGCTATTAATGATGGATTCCGAATATCTTATTGCGAACACCCTCCATATAATACCCCATAGGCCCTTACCCACACGAATCATCACCATGAAGCACTCCCAAAACAGTTCCCCATTATTATTCCCACTTCCCCGGCAACGAGGATTAAACTAAACATCTTCATGTACCACTTGAGATGTGTATCATTACCTTAGCATTTAGCGTTGGTGAAAACTCCTTATTTAAATTCCTTGTCACTTGAAATCAAAGATCCAATAAGATAAAACACCAGGCGAAACCCGGGGGTGTGACAAAGACGGACTCGGTTCCAAATTCTCCCTCCACATGCTTCGTTAGACCTAAAAGATCACATCTAAGTCCAAACGGATCAGCAGAATTTTCCTTAACCACGTGACACTGTGTTCCATTGTGACTGAGAGAATGTCTTCCATAAAATCGGTTTCTAGCAACTCTTCTCTCACTATTATAAAACTCGACCCTCCTCATTCTCATACGTGCTATACCTTATTTTCTCTAGATCCTACTCCTTGAACATATTCGTCTTCCGAGGAATAATCATGTTCCTTTATAGATTCAAAAGAAGGAGTCCAAGTAAATAGCTCTTTTGCGCGAACCATATACACTTTACCTTTAACAATAATTTTAAAAGATTCAAAAATGGACACCGATGTTTAGTTAAAAATCATTGACCTTACGTCCAAAGGAAGTCACATACGAGTCTCAATGTTCACACTTCTCCCCAATTGTTACCGATTTTATCAAATGATTTTGCGAGACCAAGCCTAAAGTGTTACTCCCTCCATATCAATAACCACCACTACTCGTATCCATTCCAACTGACAACAGTCACCGGATTAACTTTCCTGTATCACTTGAAACCAAGATTGATCCAACATGATATAACCAAATTTCATTTTCGTAACAGTTATCACATCAAACATAACCCACAAGCCTCCAAGATAGGACAATGTAACTTTACTAAAGAAACCCTCATCCACGAGAAGAGGGATTTGTAACTTGGTAAAGGCATCATGGACTTGACTCCTCCCCATATGCACAAATTAGAGAAACCCCTTTTCCGACAACACACTTCCTCATCTAACACCAGAGCAGAGTAGATTGACAACGAATTTCAGGTTGGACCAATCGAGGTAACCCCATTAACAACTGAAACATAAGAATTCACACCTCCCTTTTTTCTGATGAGAACCCGTTGAGCATCCTATGGTCTGCATCCTTTCTTCGAACCATTTTTTTTGGGGGACATTAGTATTAGTGATTCAGAGGTTTTTGAGGCCTATCATACCTAAACCTGATTTTGCAAACAAATGATAACTCCAATCCATATCGTGCATAAAAATTTTCACCAATCTATCGAGATTAAAGACCTTAATGAAACGGACAAATGCAAATCTCTTCCCTGCTTTAGACTTTTTATTCGGAATAAACACATCTATAACCGTTCCATATACGCTACATTTGTTCCATAGATCACGAGAATTGACATAATCTGGAAAATTAGTTACAAAAACCGAATGGGAAATTTTCTTGGTAAAATTCATTTGAGGAAAACTGACGTCCTGTATTTTCATAGAGTCCACCAGTCATACCTTGGATTGAAGGGAGTTCCAAACACACACTAATCACGAAAAATAAAGGATCAAACCCTAAACTAACTCCATCTTTAAAGTGAGACATCAATAAAACCTATTTAGATTAATCGTCGAATTCGAGAATAAAGCGGGATTTAGCAGATAACAATGAATAACAAACCATAATATCTCACTAAATACCAGATAGAATGTTAATACTTTTTAGCACCAAGAAACGAATTAGAAATCGAAAACCCTAATTCCCAAAAAATCACGTCGAAATTTGCTATGAGCAAGAGAGATATATAGAAAGCTATAGATCGCGAATCCTACACAACAAACAAAAACGTTATTCGAACTGAATGGAGAAAATCAAACAGGTCTATGCAAATCGATTAGATGAGTGAACTCTTTGCCGATCTTGAAGACATGAAGAAAGGAGAGCGGACCTCATTTAATCTAAAGGGCATTTCAGTGTTTGTCTTTTATATAAAGACAAAATAAAACTCTTAGATCACAAAAAAAACTATTTATTCGCTTAAGACACATATAATAGTAAACAATTAGAAAAAACAAGCGAAACAAACTCCTAACAAGTCTATAAATATAAATGAATTTTCCCCTAAATTAATAATATATAATAGACATCATAATATGAAATAACACATAAACATATGCATGAATTAATATCTATAGTCCATAGTATTTTAACTAACATATACTCAACCTAAAAAGACATACGCCAAAAATAAAATAAAAACCAGTAAGGTTTCCATTGTTCTGTATTGTCTTTGACAAAACACAAAAGTCAGAAAACCATTAACTGTGGCAATAAAACCCAAACGCACATCATCTCATTACATATAGCCTGCAAAAACGAAATGGTTTGAGGATCAAACTTTGTTGACTCCCTTCCTTCTTACATATTATGTTTCGGCATAATAGAAAGCTTTGGGGTTTCGACTATTTTAATCTAGGAACAACCAATAACATCGTGTTTGTGCTGAGTTGTTTAAACGTGAAGCAAGTACTAGCATCCTAACGTATCTCGGTGACGTGTAATGTGAGCATTCCATAGAGGTTATCTACTTTGGTAACTTGATTAGTTTTGCGTTGTTTGATTAACACATACGCACGTTTAGAGGATTCGTTGCCCGTTTGCTTTATATCGCTAAAAGGTATACGTTTCTTGATCCTTTGCTAATTACTTTATTCTGTACGTGTTAAATGTCTTCAGTTAGGTACTCGTGTTAATTAAGGGTTAATTAGTTTATAAAATCTAACAGTGGTATCAGAGCCAGGTTGTAGAATTTGTAATTACAAAGATAGTAAAATTAGACAAATTAGGGTTCTTGGTTAATTATTTAAGCCATTTGGGCGGTTTTCAATCATAAGGATTGGATCTTTATTGTTGTTAAAATTAATTAGACGAAAGGTCGTTTGAAATTTTATGTGTTAAAATTGGATAGTTTAATTGTTAATTGATCGTTTTTACTTGTAATTAATTATTAATTAGTTATCCCTGAAAAACACATGCATGTTTATCATGGATCGATATATGATATATGTATTCTTGATTAATTGTTAATTGATTGTCATGCAAATCAATGATTAAAACTATAATAGACATAAAAGATCAATTTTTTTAGTTTTCGGATTGTTTGACACCATGTCACTAAAAAATTCGTAATATATTCATATTAAGTCAAAAAATTCTGAAATTGCTATGGTAGATCCACGACTCAGTAGGCTACAACTTTGTAGTTTACTTCAAAAGCTGGGAAAGATCCTAGCTATGTCATGTCGGGGCCTGAAGTCGACTGAAATTTTCTATCAGATTTTATGTGCTATGTAGTATGTGTTTATATAAGGCTTACACAATCGATTATGCCGATGGATGTAGTCCAATTCATTGGAAGAAGGAGCCTTATGTAAACATGTACATAATTAAATTATTCAATTATTAGGATCATCGTGTTGATAGAAATAATGCCTAAAAACGTTATTGATATTTTTCGACTTCTTTATGTTTTGATAATCACAAAATGTAAAAAAAGCTCTATGCAAAATTAAACATAAACAAGTAATTAGTCGTAAATTTTTATTTTGAAAATTAATCACTTAAATGTATAAATAAATGAATACTTAATTTATTTGTGATCAAAGGAATTTTATTTTTCCTAAACCTTGCATTTTTATAAATAGTGGATTGTTCTCATGGATTTTTTCACCTTTTGCACCTACATTCTTTTTGTTTAAAATCAATTTACATATCTCCTACAATCCTTTGATCATTTAATCTTAAGTATTTGTTTCCAAGTAATTTAAGCTTAGATCTTCAAGTGCAAGAGAAGAATACTTCTAATCATCAAGTTACGAAGTATTGTAGCTTAGCTCGTGTTTACGTAACATAGTTACGACCGTATTGTGTCTTGTAATTCATTTATATCTCTTGTGATTGTGTATAATAGTTAGATCGGGTTGATCGTGTTAGTGTTTAGTTGAAGTTAAATCTTTTAAGTGTGGTTAGTATTTTAGGCCTCAAAATACAAGTGTGTGGTAGATTGGTTCTAACTAAGATTAGGACTCGACATTTGGCTTAGTGTCGGAAATTGGTGTAAGCTATTTGTGTATAGTTTTCTTCACCTAAAGGGAGTTTGTTGACATAGTGAAGAGAACTCTCAAGTTGGGTACTCGAGGAGTGGAGTAAGGCGAAGAGGAGCTTCGTTACCGAATCACTATAAATCCGCGTGTTGTGGTTTGATCTTTCTAACTCTTATCTCTTGTCTTACAAATTTACATGATTACTTATTGTCATTTATTTACTCAACTAGACTATTCATATTGTGTGTACATTGAGATCAGATAAAATCGAATCAAATCTTTTTATATACAAACGTCACATTAATTTAAAAAGCGGTAAACTATTCAACCCCCTTCTAGTTTCCACAATTGGTATTAGAAGCCACGTCAAACAAGATTTTTAAAATAAACTGTATTTTAAAACTTGAATCGATATATGGAATCGGAAAAATATTTAGAAGGGCAATCTATGCAAAGAGCACCACTATTTGAAAGTGATGGATTTAGTTATTGGAAAAATAGATTCAAAACTTATGTGAAATCAAAAGATCTAGATCTTTGGCATGTTTTTATCTATGGTGATTTTCCTCCTATTCAAAATAATCCCAAAACTAAAAAGGATGAAATTGTACCATTTGACAAATAAAGCGATGATCTTAAAAAGAAACTTGCTAAAAATAATGAAGCTAAAATGGTAATTTATAATGATTTGCCACGTCAAGAATACGAAAGAATTTTTATGTGTAAAACCGCAAAAGAAATTTGGGATACTTTATTAATCACTCACCAAGGTAATAGTCAAGTCAAGGATAACAAAATAGATCTTCTTGTTCAACAATATGAACAATTTACTATTTCGGAAGAGGAATCGATAGATAATGCTTTTGCTAGATTTAACACTATCATTACTAGTCTAAAAGCACTTGATGAAGGTTTTTTTAGCAAGAACTATGTTAGGAAATTTCTTAGGGTACTTCATTCTAAATGTCGCGCAAAAGTCACGGCTATTGAAGAGTCGAAAGATTTGAAATCACTATCACTTGACGAACTTATCGGCAACTTGAAAGTATATGAAGTGATAATAAAGAAAGATTCCGAAATGGTCAAAGGCAAAAGAGAACAAGGTACATCTCTCGCTTTGAAGGCTAAAAAGGAATATAGTGATGAAGAAAGGTCGACCTCTGATAGTGAAGACGAAGAGTATGCTATGGCCGTGAGAGACTTCAAGAAATTTTTCAAAAGACGAGGAAGGTTCGTAAGACAACCACGTGATGAAAGAAAGTCGTTCCAAAGAAGTAAAGATGACAAAAATGGCAAAAGCGAAAGAAAATGCTTTAGATGCGGAGATCCAAATCATCTCATCGGAGAATGCCCAAAGCCACCAAGAAGCAAGAACCAAAGGGCTTTTGTTGGAGGAACATAGAGCGGTAGCAACAAAGATGAGGAATAAAAGACTAAAGACAAAACTTGCCTTGTAGCTCAAGCGTCTAATGAGGTACTTTCCGAAATCAAATTTTATAGTGATGATTTATCGTCAATAGATGAATCAGACTTAGATAGTGAATATAATCGATTATGTAAATTAGCTCTAAAAGTTATGTCTAAAAATAAGTCACTAAAACTAATTAAAAATCGGCTAAAAAATGAGGTACTAGAATTAAAAGAAAAAGTGTCTCGATTAGAGAAAAACAAAGTAGTTAATCTTGGATGTAAAACATGTCAAATTATTAAAAATGAAAACGAAAGACTTACGGATGAAATAGCTAAAATTGATTAATTTAATAAAAGCACTCGCTCGCTTAAGAAAATGCTTAGTTTTCAAAAACCATCCGGAGACAAATCGGGTCTAGGATTTAATTCGGCCGAAGTATCAACAAGTGGAACTAAACAAATAAATTTTGAAAAATCACAAGAACTTGAACCCAAGTCTATTAAAGAAAACTCCGTCAAATTAAATTCAAGTCCGAAACCCAAATATATAATTGTAAACAATATTAAAGTTCCCGTTGCAAGTGATGATGAAGTAAAAAGTTTTTATAACCCATCTTTAAAACCTGGAGTTGGATTTACCAAACCCGAAGTTAGGTCCAAAACTCCACCACCAAAAAGAAATAATATTTTTCGTCCTCGGTCTAAAACACCACAACCTAGGAGAGATCAAAATAGACAAAACTACTCTAATGCATATCCCACAATGTGGAATAATTCCCAACAATTAAACTATGCTCCATGGGGAAGTTGTCCATCTTTTATGCATCCAAATCAAATGCAACATATGCAAAGGATGTACGGTACTAACAATTTCAAACCCATGAGATATTGGGGACCAAATGTTTGAATTATTATGTTATTTAAATAGATATGCTTGGGAATAAATTTGGAGCCCGACGAGTGGATTAAATATAGTGAATGCTCAAAACACTTGACCGGTAAGCTATTTTCTACATACAAAGCATACAACGGAGGTAACGTTATTTTCGGAAGTATTTAAGTGGTAACATCATAGGCAAAGATATGATTTCTCATGACTCCCTCATTATTGAAAATGTTGAGCTCGTAGATAATCTAAAATTTAACTTGCTAAGTGTTGGTCAAATATGTGATAATAAGTGCAAAATGATATTTACCGAACATGATAGCGAAATAATTAAAGAGGAAAAAGTCATAGGTAAAGGAATTAGAAATAGAGGCTTATATGTGATGAAACTAGGAAATAAGCCGAAAGATAAAATATGTCTTGCAACCTTAGATGAAAATTCCACCTTATGGCATAGGAGATTAGGTCACGCAAATATGCAATTAATTCAATCTCTAGTATCTAAGGAGTTAGTTAAAAATCTACCTAAGCTTAAATTCGACCGACATTTTGTGACGCTTGCAAAATTGGAAAGCAAGCTCATGCTAGTCACAAAGCCAAAAATATAGTCTCGACGACTAGATGCTTAGAACTATTACACATGGACTTATTCGGCCGTTCCGCCATATGGAGTTATGGTGGAAATCGTTACACCTTAGTAATTGTAGATGACTATTCTCGATTTAAATTGACTAGATTTCTAGGAAATAAAACCAAAGCTTTCGAAAAATTTGAAATATTTAGTAAAATGATTCAAAACAAATTAGGATGTTTCATAGTGTCAATTAGAATGGATCATGATCGGGAATTTGATAATGAAGTATAATTCGGAAACTATTGTGACTCTAATGGGTTTACTCATAATTTTTCCGCCCCGCATACTCCACAATTAAATGGGGTAGTGGAAAGAAAGAACCGTACTCTACAAGAAATGAGTAGGACTATGTTAAATGAACAATCCGTTTTACAAAAATTTTGGTGTAACACGATCGACACACCAACTTATATAATCCATAGAATTTCAATTAGACGTATACTAGGAAAAACCCCTTATGAATTATTAAAAGGTAGGAAACCTAATCTTAACTACTTCAAAGTATTTGGAAGCAAATGTTTCATCCTTAATACAAAAGATTATCTCACCAAGTTCGACCCAAAGTCTTACGAAGGTGTTTTCCTAGGATATTCACAAAATAGTAAAGTCTATATAATACTTAACAAACAAACCATGAAAGTTGAAGAATCATCAAATGTGACTTTCGATGAAACTCCTCCCTCGCCTAAAACATCACCTTTGGAGGATGATGATTTAGTCGAAGAAGAAGCTATTAATGTTAATGAAACAAGACCCTTAGGCAATGATGTCGAAGATAAATCCTTAGAAAACAATGAAATCATTAATATTAAAGAATCTAAGAGTCATCCACTAGAAAATATTATTGGTAACTTAAATCAAAGAACTCTTAGATCACAAGCTAGTGAAAAAGGTAATTTCTTTTATTTTCTTTCAACCATAGAATCTAAAAATATAAATGAAGCTTTAAAAGATAAAAGTTGGGTAATTGGTATGCAAGAAGAATTAAACTAATTTAGCTCAAATGATGTTTGGGAATTAGTCCCAAATCCTAAGGATATGACCATTATTGGAACTAAATGGGTATATAGAAACAAGCTTGACGAAAATGGTGTCGTGTCTAGAAATAAAGCTAGGCTAGTCGCCCAAGGTTACAATCAACAAGAAGGAATTAACTATGATGAAACTTATGCTCCCGTAGCTAGATTAGAATCCATAAGAATCTTATTAGCTTGCGCATGCGCACTAGACTTCAAATTATTTCAAATGGATGTGAAGAGTGCATTCCTTAATGGTTTTACCAATGAAGAGGTTTACGTGGCACAACCTCCAGGATTCATTGACTTCGCAAAACCTAATCATGTTTATAGACTCAAGAAAGCGCTCTACGGACTTAACCAAGCTCCTAAAGCTTGGTACGGTAGATTGAAAGCCTTTCTTATTAAACATAATTATACTATGGGAATGGTAGGTAACACACTCTTTACTAAAAAGAAAAATTCTAATCTCATAATTGTTCAAATATATGTCGACGACATTATATTCGGCTCAACTTGTCAAGAATTGTGTGATGATTTTGCCAAGATTATGCACAATGAGTTTGAAATGAGTATGATGGGCGAACTAAACTTTTTCTTAGGACTACAAATAAAACAATTAGAAGATGATATATTCTTCAATCAATCAAAATATATAAAAGAAATTCTTAAGAAATTTGGATTAGAAGAATCTAAGCCGATGAAAACTCCTATGTCTATGGAAACAAAACTCACGAAAAAAGAAGAAGGTGAGTCCGTATATAATACTAAATATAGAGGTATGATAGGTAGTTTATTATACTTAACGACAAGTAGGCCTGATATCATGTTTAGTGTTTGCCTTTATGTACGCTTCCAAGATGATCCCAAAACCTCTCATCTTGAAGTGGTTAAACGTATCTTCCGATACATTAAAGGCACCACGTACTTGAGATTATGGTACCATAAGGGTCCGGCATAGAAACCATAGTATATGTCGACTATGATCATGCGGGAGACTATGTAGACCGAAAGAGCACTACCGGTATTTGTATGTTTATGGGATGTTGTTTAACATCTTGGTTTTCGAAAAAGCAAACCGTTCTTGCTATATCCACTACCGAAGCCGAATACGTAAGCGTCGAAAAGGCATGCCAACAAGCACTATGGATGAAACAAGCTCTCGTCGATTATGGCATTCGTCTCGACGACATTCCTATAATGTGTGATAACAAAGGAACGATAGATTTAAGCAAAAACCCCGTTCAACACTCGCGTACTAAACACATCGAAATTCATCACCATTTCCTTTGCGACAATGTTCAAAAGGGAAATATCTCCATCGAAAAGGTTCTGTTGGAAGACAACATCGCTGACATTCTAACTAAACCTCTTAAACACGAGCCATTTAATTACTTACGTCTAGGTATAGGAATGATGGAACAAAATGACTAAAATTATCAATTCTTGTTAAGTAATTATAATACCACAACTATTAATAATACTTAACTTATTCATCCAAAAATCACACAAACATAGAATTACAACTAAAAATATAATATTTCACTTAATAACTAAAATTATGCCAAAATAATTTTTTTTAGGAAAATAAGCCGTCAGATGGGCGGCCCCTTTATCTCTAAGGGGACCGACCACCCTAACATAGGTGGCCCCCTTATCACTAAGGTGGTCGGCCATCTGATAGAACAAAAAATCTTTCTTCTCTTCTTTAAAACCAGAAACAAAGACACCCCCAAAACTGCTACTGCAAATGACGAACACCATAATACCATCTAAAAACTCAATCTGAAGAAATAATCTACAACCAAGAACATACTCATCATCATCAATAACAACAATTGTAAGTAACTTCAATTATTCCTCTCTCAATCTTGTGTCTAGGATTTTGTTTTGCACAAAATCAAAAATTGGGAATTTTTTAGATTTTCTATTAGGCACAATTTAGAGACATATAACTATTATGCTTCCCTTAGTTATCACATATTCACAAATGTTTACTTCTCGCACAAATTTAATTTGCAAATTATAAAAAAATCCCAATCTATTTCTCAAAAACTTCTCACGACTAGGAACTCATGAAAATTATTTTCATATATTGTTGATATGTGCTAAAAACGTTTTACATACACACAATGATCTCATAATTATTGCCGAAATATATAATCCAATATATATTTTTCGACATTCTTGGTTGAGCAAAATTAAATAAAAGAGCGTTTGGATTATTTATTAGGTTTTCTTTTAGTTAGAGTCGAAATAATCGCTACTCCACATTTGTTGCATTTAAGCACACACTAGGATTTGCAATTTAAAACACAAATTTTAAGTGATGTAGTCACGGGTTATTTTTCATGTTGTAAGATTTAGTAATGTAGTTCTATGAAGTACTAATCGTAGAAGTATTATGTAATATAACTATTGGTTGTCGTTTCGCATAAAGAAAACTTCGTGTTGGTAATGATTAGTTCATCTACATAAATTTGAATGTTTATAGCTATAACTTTGCTTGCTAATTGTTTATGTGAATTAGACTTAGTTGCTATAAAAATAGGACTTGCTGCAAAATGGCCACCAAACTGTCCACCTTTTTACAAAATTCTACAAGAAAACAAAAACCTGGATAACCTAGACTCTTATAGGTGGCGGCCCCGTTAGCTCTTAAGGGCGGCCCCCTTATTGATAAGGGGGCCGACCATATACTTAAGGGGGCCGGCCACTACCACACGAAAAATACTATTATTTTTCTGCTTTTTGACCTCCTTCTGCCTAGACCCAACTATACTTTCCCAGAACTCACAAACATTCCTTGGATTTGTATTCTAACAATATCCATTTATCCTTAATCATCTCATCATTCTAGTATAAATTAGTCCTCTTCTTCACCACTCTCATCACATTCAACCTATCATATCATCTCCTAAAAACCCCTTATCCAAACTCTTCAAGAAACCAAAATTTTCAAGACCCGTATGGAGAAAGAAATTAAACTATTGCAACTCATCCAATGTAGATGAAGTTGACACACCTACATCAATGCCTAAACCACCATCTCCTTGAAATGAAATTTCAAAAGAAAGCTCTCCCATAGTACCCTCTAACCAAGCTTCACCTTAACCTTACTCACCTCCACTCATTGATCCCTATAATGATGTTATCTTGAAAGCAAATCAAAAGCATAACAAAACTCAACCTCAACTACCTTCTTCTCCAACTAGAGATATGCTTGTTGATGAGATAAATAAACTTCAAGATTTATCAAACCTTCTAGCAATGCATCTCTTAAATCATACCACTAATCCAACACCATCCACACTAATCTTGACTCACATCATCACTTTCGACCAAGTTGAACATCATATTGGCTATTGACCATGTTGTCGCTACAACCAAGCTCAATTCTTTTCCATGAGAGAAGATCTCAATTAGGTTGAATTTCTTCTCATACGACCTCAGCCACCACTACAAATTCAAAGGTATTATCCACCAACAACCACCTCTGCACCAAACTCTCCACCAACAAAAAACTAGGCATGTTATATGCTTAGTATTTTCTCACTTTCAAATAAAAGATTAACCCAACCTTTCGCAAGCAAGTCCTATGGCAATTAGGACCTTTGTAGTATTTCTTTATGATGAATTATTATGCTTCAAGCATAATATTTAAATGTCATGTATGAAAGTTGTGTTATTGTGTGTTATACACAATATTTATGTTTAATGAATGGAATTGGATCTTATGTTTTCAAATATGCATTTGTTAGATTTCATGTAGTTAAATATTTTATGTTTCTTGGTTAACTCCTATATATATATAGTTGAGTTCATATGTACTTGTGACACTTGATTGACAAAAATATGTTAACTACATAACCAAGTACTATAACCATGTTTAAATATTTTTTTTCATTGCTAAAAGTTAGAAATATATATTGGACTTGTTTCTCTAACTTGGTTTTGTAGCAATATCACCATAGCTCGATTCCCTGGTGTCCTCAAACAAGGGAGAGCATACATCAAGGGAAAGCATTTATTCCGTTGGATTTACTTTCGTTCCTTGACGAAGCCTTTTTGATTCTACAAAAAGGGGGAGAAATGAAGCAAAACTCACAAAATAATTGTTTAAAAACAATTTTATATTTAATGAGTTTAGATTTTGTAATCATCAAAAAGGGAGAGATTGTTGATAGAAATAATGCCTAAAAACGTTATTGATATTTTTTGACTTCTCTACGTTTTGATAATCACAAAATGTAAAAAACGCTCTATGTAAAATTAAACGTAAACAAGTAATTAGTTATAAATTTTCATTTCGAAAACTAATCACTTAAATGTATGAATAAATGAATGCTTAATTTATTTGTGATCAAAAGAATTTTTATTTTTCCTAAACCTTGCATTTTTATAAAATGTAACAAATAGTTTTAAAACTTATAAAAAACATTTTTGCATTTATAAATATGTTTTATTCAAAATAAATAGATTGAATTCAAATTTTCCCCCTAAAATTGAATAAAACTGATTTAGAAAACACCTCCCTTTGAAAAGACAAAAATGGGAGCGTCCTACTATGGGCGACCTCCTTATAGGTATGGGCAGCCCACTTAGTGATAAGGGGGCTGGTAAGGGAGCTAAGGGGGCGGCCATGTAAAACGGCTCCTAGCTTTGCCTATAAATAGTGGACTGTTCCCACAGATTTTCTCACCTTTTGCACCTACATTCTTTCTGTTTACAATCAGTTTACATATCTCCTATAATCCTTTGATCATTTAATCTTAAGTATTTGTTTTCAAGTGATTCAAGCTTATTGTTGGGATTAAAAGTCTTCTTGATGTTGTTTGAATTACTGATGCTCATGTTTATGTTAATGCTGCTCAGCTGGAGTTAGTACTGCTCAGAGACTTCAAAGAAAATATGCTAAGTGTTTACTACTGCTAATACACAGTTAGTACTGCTAGTGAATATTAGTGCTGCTGATGAACTTCAAAGAAAATATGCTAAGTAGTTACTACTGTTAGTACAAAGTTAAGACTGCCCAGCTAAAGTTAATGCTGCTAGTGAAAATATGCTTGAAGTTACTACTGCTAGTGAATATCAAATTAATGCTGCTAGTTAGTACTGCTTATATGATATGTATTAGTTGTTTATAGAAAAGATTTTAGATACTTAGGAAAGTATTGTAAGCCGACTAGGACTCTTTGGTGTATAAAAGAGGTCCTAGGGCATAGAGTTTGATGTACAAGAACCAAAACCAAAAATCAATCTTAGTCGTATAATTCTTAGCTTTAAGGTCTTTGTAACCCTAATACTTTGAGAGTATTCATATTATTATTATTAATAATATTGGAGCTTATTTGTTGAATTGTATGTTCATTGAATTACTGTTTCATTGATAATTCTTCTTAATATTAAAGATTAGATTCCGCATAATCTTTAATACATTCAAACACAGTTTCTACTATAGTTATGTTAGAATTATCTAATATAACTAAACCTTAAACAAGCTTAAGGAATTTGATCTATTAAAGTGGGATCAAAAAGTGGTATCAAAGCTTGTTGAGAAGCTGTGAATAAGCAGAACCTATTTTTGCTAAAAGATATGGATCAAGATTCTGCACACATGTTGGCTGCATCCAAAGTTCCCATGCTCAAACCAGGTGAGTATGAGATATGGAGGATTAGAATTGAACAATATATCCAAATGATAGACTATCCACTGTGGGAAGTCATAAAGAATGGTGTAACCTTGCCAAAAACAACAACTATGGAAGGTGTTATGACAGTGATGCCTATTACAACTGCTGAATAAAAGGCTCAGAGAAGATTAGAGGTGAAAGCTAGAAGTACTTTAATGATGGATATTCCCAATGAACATCAGTTAAAGTTTAACTCTATAAATGATGCTAAGAAGTTGGTAGAAGCTGTTGAAAAGAGAAACTACAAGAAAGACTCAAATGAATCTCTTAAAGCAGCAATATGAAAACTTCACTGCTCCAAGGTCAAAGATGCTTGATCAAACTTTTGATAGGCTTCAAAAGCTTGTGATTCAGTTGGAGCTTTTGAATGAAAAGCTTTCACAAGAAGATGTTAATCAAAAGTTATTAAGAAGTTTGTCACCTGAGTCGAACACACATGCTGTTGTGTGGAGGAATAAAGCTGATTTGGATACAATGAGCGTGGATGATCTCTACAACAACCTCAAGGTGTATGAACCAGAAGTTAAAGGGATGTCTAGCTCAAGTTCAAGCACACACAACATGGATTTTGTGTCCTCTTCAAATAACAACACTAGCATCACTAATGGAGTAGTTAATACTGCTCAAGCAGTTAATACTGCTCATGAAGTTTCTACTGCTAGCACTTAAGTTAATGATGCTTACTCTACAAATATTGATAACTTGAGTGATGATGTTATTTGTGCATTCTTTGCTAGTTAACCAAATAGTCCTCAACTTGTACATGAGTACTTGCAACAAATCCATCCAAATGATATGGAAGAGATGGATTTAAGATGGCAAATGGCCATGTTGACTATGAGGGCAAGAAGGTTTTTGAAGAATATAGGAAGGAAGCTTACTATTATTGGCAATGAGACTATTGGTTTTGATAAGTCCAAAGTGGACTGTTACAACTGCCACAAGAGGGGACATTTTGCTAGGGAGTGTAGAGCTCCAAGAAATCAAGACAACAAGAACAAGGAAAGCTCAATAAGGAGTGTGCCTATGGAAACATCTACTTCCATAACTTTGGTGTCATGTGATGGTCTTGGTGGATATGACTGGAGCGATCAGGCAGAGGAAGGGCCTAATTATGTACTTATGGATTTCTCATCTTCAAGTCCTAACTCATAGGTATCCAATGATTCTATTTGTTTAAAATTTTGTTTAAAAACTATTGAATCTCTTAAATCTCAAAATGATCAACTATTAAAAGATTTAACGAAATCTGAGTTAACGGTTCTAGGTTATAAGACAAGTTTAGAGTCAGTGGAAGAAAAACTTAAAGTTTATAAAGCAAATGAGTCTATTTATTTACAAGATATTAAGGGCTTAAAATTTAAAATTCACATAGGAGAAATAATTATTAGAGAGCTTAGGAAAAAACTTGACATAGTTCAAAAAGAAAAAGATGGCATTCAACTTAATGTAGATAAATTTGAACATACATCTAAAAGTTTAAACAAGCTCATAGAGTGTCAGATAGTTGACAATTGCAAGAAAGGTTTAGGCTATAATGCAGTTCCAAATCCCTACACAGGAAATTTCATGCCTCCAAAACCTGACTTATCTTTTACTGGTTTAGATGAGTTTGCTAATAAGCATGTA
>BQNB010105927.1:0-23498 GCA_026074375.1 Tanacetum coccineum | reverse complement strand
TTTAGAATTTTGCGATAATCATAACATGGTGGCCTACTTACAGAAGTCTGAAGGAAGTGAAGGATTTCATCAGATCATTGATTTTCTGAATGCTAGTCACATCCAGTATGCCCTCATAGAGAATCCAACAATATATGTTTCCTTTATTAAGCAATTTTGGAAAACAACTACTGCTAGAACAAGTGCTAATGGAGAGGCAGAACTAACTGCTAGAATTGATGGACAAGTAAAGACTATTACTGAAGCCTCTCTAAGAAGACAACTAAAGTTGGAGGACAATGGTGGTATTACTACTCTACCTAATTCAGAGATATTTGAGCAACTTGCTCTAATGGGGCATGTGACTGATTCTGATAAACTTACTTTTCAAAAGAGTCATTTTTCTCCTTAGTGGAAGTTTCTAATTCATACTATCCTCCACTGCTAAGCCCTAAGAAAACCGCTTGGGAGTAGTTTAGTAGCAATATAGCAACTGCTATAATTTGCTTGGCCACAAACAAGACTTACAATTTTTCAAAACTAATTTTTGATGCTATGATTAAGAATCTGGAAAACCCACACAAGTTTTTGATGTACCCAAGATTTATCCAAATCTGGTTAAACAAGCAAAGGAGACTTCTTCAACCCCACACACGAACATATCCTACTCCTATCCTTATACAGAAATTCTTTAGTAATATGAAGAGGGTTTTAAGGGGTTATTCTGGAATAGATTTTTCTTTATTTCCTACAATGATCAATACACCTGAAACTTCTCCATCCAGAATAACATCTTCACCATCATTATTACCTCAACATACACCAGTCTGTACCCCCATCAACCTCACAACCACCAAACACTCAACCCACACCTGATGCAGAGGAGGCTGTTCCAATACCCTATGAATCACCTCTCCACAGTGTTCACTCACTTGGACGTGATGATGGTAGGTTATCACTTAATGAATTGACGAATCTGTGTACCTCTTTGTCTAAGAAGGTTGAAGGTTTGGAATCTGAATTGAAGCAGAAAAATAGACATATAGTACTGCTCTTACAAAGCTTATTTTAAGAGTAAAAAAGTTAGAACAAATTTTAATGGCAAACAAATCTAGAAGAAGGGCAAGAGTGGTGGAATCTGATGATGAAGAAGACTTAGAGGATCCTTCTAAACAGGATGAAGGAACATCATGGATTCAAGAAGATATAGAGATTTAGGAGAAGATTAGTGATGATACTGAGGTAGTGCTAGAAGAAGAAGAGCCTACTGAGCTTGTGGAAGATCAAGGTAGTGGGGAAAAAGGAGAAAAAGAAGTTAGTACTATTGGTGCAGAGCATAGTATTGTTATTCCTGAAGTTAGTAATGTTGCTGAGAACTTAGTGTATATCAGAAGGAGTGCTGAAAAGAAAAAAAGATAAGGGTAAAGGAATTATGACAGAGCCTAAGCCTGAAAAGAAGACAAAGAAGCAACTAGAGCAAGAAAGACTTGGGCATGAAGAAGCTGTAAGGTTGCAAGAACAACTTAATGAAGAAGAGACTCAGAGGATTGCAAGGGATGCTGAAATAGCTAGACAGCTACATGAAGAGATTAATAAAGCAGGACAAGAAAGAGTTGTAGCTAAAGATGATCAAGCTCATGTCATTAATTGGAGTGATCTTGCAGTGTTAAGATACCATGCTCAGCTGAATAGACCATACTCTATAGCTAAAGTAAGGAAGAACATGGTCATGTACTTGAAGAATCAGGGAGGATACAAGATGAATTATTTCAAGGGAATAAAGTATAAATACATTAGACTTATATTTGAAAAGGTGTGGGATCAAATTCAATCCTTTGCACCAATGGATTCTGAAAAAGAAAAAGGTAGTGAAAAGAAAGGAAGTAGAAAGAAATCACTAGCCATGAAAAGAGCAGGTGAAAAGCAAAGTGAAGAAAGTATAAAAAGGCAAAAGATAGAAGATGATATAGATAAGGAAGAACTTAAAGCCTATTTGGATCTGGTTCCAAAAGAAGAATTTGCTATGGAAATTGAATTTTTAGGTACTAAGTATCCAATAGTTGATTGGAAGACTCATGTCCTGATATAAAACTTTATGTATTATCAAATCATCAGAGCAGATGGAGGTTCCAAGAATTACAAGATTTTCAGTGAGATGCTTGATGATTTGATAGACAAGTTGTAATGGATCTACACAACTATTAGAAGAAAGGCATGCAACATCAAGACCAGAAGGATATGACTTGATGTTATGGGGAGATCTGAAGATCTTATTTCAACCTGATGAAGGAGATAAAGTCCGAAGGCATCAACATGAATATAATTTGATAAGCTAGAGACTATTTGATTCATGTGGAATTCATATTTTGTTGATGGACAATGGAATTTCCATTCACATGATGATAGAGAAGAAGTATCCACTTACTCAAGAAATGTTATCAAAGATGTTAAGCAGAAAACTAGAGGTTGATCATGAAAATGAGATGGCATTTAAACTTCTAAGGTTTATAAGGTCACAAGTACATAAGTAGAAGAATGTTTGGAAGAATCCTCAACAGTGCAGTCTAGAAGATTAAATACAAAAGAAACTTAAGATTTGAAGGTAAATCATAAGTTTAGGGGAGGATGTTAGTGTATTTAGGCTTCAAACTTAGTACTGCTAGTTTATAGTTATAAGTACTATGTAGCCATTACATTGTTTTAGTATGCTAGTATAGTTAGTCTGTTAGTCTAATAGTTAGTAGTGTATAAGTTTCCAGTTAGTTTATATAGTTAGTACTGCTAAGTGATATGCATGAGTATTTAGGAATATATATGCAAGGATCCCTATTGACCGTTTTTGTAAGCCCATTTAGGGTATTTCCTTAAGTGTATAAAAGGAACCCTACGCATAGTTATAGAGCCTACACACTAAATTATATATCACATCAAGTGATATAAATATTTCATTGTTAGTAATTACTGTAACCTAGGTAAGCATATTTGCAATCAATAAATATTCAAAGTTGTGTTTTACATAGTATTATGTTAATTTGTTTGTATGTATCATAAAAATATATTTTATTTTGTATCTTCTAAGTATACAAGTTAGAATTCCGCATAAACTGTATATTCATAATCATAGTTCTCACATATGTTAGTTTGGATTTATCTAAGTTAACTAAGCTTTAACAAGCTAAGAAAATCTATTCATTGGGACTGTCACACTATACATGTAGTTTATTAACTAACTACACTGGTTAGTTAACCCCTGTATAAACCCTTTGTTTACTCTCACTATAAGAGTAAGATACCCCTAGAACAACCCATAGAGTCAGTCTTTTAGGAATTACACCAACTATTTGTTTCACCGTTACACCTTAACCTACCCTGTTAGATTAAGTTTATTTTACAGTTGCTAGTTGTTGAAAGTGTAAAGTATGTATTTCCTAAGTCTTGTGTTATTTTCTATCTTTGGTATGGTTGGAAGAAATGTTGGGAATTATGCATTCCTGACTTAGTACCGTTAGTTATATTAGTTAGTACCGCTAGTTGTAATTTGTACTAACAGTACAAAATAGTTAGTACTGGTCAGATAGTTAGTACCGTTAGTATAAAATAGTTAGTACCGTTTATGAGATATGCATGAGATATCTTTAGGTGAGGATATGCATGATCTTTATACGCGTTTTGTAAAGCCTATTAGGGTTTCCGTTAGTCTATAAAAAGGAACTCTAAGGCTAGTTAGTAGATATAGTTCTCAATTTCTCACCTACAAACACCAGATCATAGAGATCGAATAGTAATCATAGCTTGTAATCTGTAACCTAGGCAGATTCAAGGTTTAATATAAAAGTTCTTTTGTGATATTCAATATTGTTTCTTCTTATATTTTGATTAGATCCCATAAATCATATGATACTCATTTTCATTATGTTGCTATTAGAATTATCTGAAAGGATCAAACTCTTTGCAAGCTGAAGGGTTTAAGACTATTCAGTAAAATGACAACAAGTTGAAAACAGAGCTTATGTGGAAACACTAAAATAAGAAAGAAGCTCAATTGTAAGATGGCAGAACAAGACATTCCTCCACCCACTATCACAGCAATGAAAATCCCTATCATCAGGAAGGGAGAATATGATATTTAGAGCATGAGAATGCGACAATATATCTGTCACACAGACCATAACCTATGGGATGTTATTGTCAATGGAGATGAAACTAGAAGAAGAGCCTGCACCAACTGGAGAAACATCTGCTCCTCCTGCTCCTAAGACTGCTAAACAACTGGCTGCTAAAAGGAATCAGGAAAGAGTTAAGAGCATCTTGCTTTTAGCAATACCTGATGAATACCTCCTCAAGTTTCACAATGTTGCAGATGCTAAATCACTCTGGGAAGCAATCAAATCAAGGTTTGGAGGTAATGAAGAATCCAAGAAGATGCAGAAAAATGTTCTAAAACATTAGTTTGAAAAATTTTCTACTACATCAAATGAAAGTCTGGACAAGGCTTATGATAGGTTCCAAAAACTTAAGTCAATTGGAGGTTCATGGTGCTCCAATATCAAAGGAAGATATCAACCAGAAGTTCCTAAGAAGTCTTCCTCCTTCATGGAATCAAATTGCTCTAATCATGAGAAATAAGCCAGACATTGATGAGATTGATATTAATGACCTCTACAACAACCTTAGGGTCTACGAAGATGAGATGAAAAGGTCTTTAAGTTCCACTTCTACATCTCAGAACTTGGCATTTCTTTCCTCTAAGAACACTAGCAGTACTAATGAAGTTAGTACTGGTAGTGGAGATTTTAGGG
Source organism: Tanacetum coccineum (assembly GCA_026074375.1). NCBI lineage: Eukaryota > Viridiplantae > Streptophyta > Magnoliopsida > Asterales > Asteraceae > Tanacetum > Tanacetum coccineum. The sequence continues at coordinate 18,720 of BQNB010105927.1, read as the reverse complement.
TTAGTACTACTGGTGGAATTAATCAAGTTTCATCTACCCCATGTGCTCATGATGTAGCATGCTCTTTCTTTACACAACCAACAACCAGTCCTACTACAACTTGAAATGAGATTTTCAGCAGATGATGAAGAATACATGGAAGAATTGGATCTTAGATGGCAGGTGGCTATGTTGACTGTCAAAGTGAGGAAATTCATTCAGAAGACAGGAAGAAACACGGATTTCAAAGAAAAACGACATGTTTCACTTGATAAATCAAAAATTGAGTGCTACAACTGTCAGCACAAAAAGGGCATTTTGCTAGGTAAAGTAGATCTGGAAGAAATCAAGGGAAAGACCTTAGTGACAATGCAGGAGCAATGCACCAATAAAATGAGATACTTCATCACAGGCACTCAGTGCTTCAAGAAGGACTAGAGGATATGACTGGAGTAATGATTTTGAAATAGAACCAGTCAACTATGCTTTAATGGCAATCTCTTCTTCAAGCTCATCAAGTTCTTCTGACAATGAGGTACAAAAATGTTCTAAACAATGTCTTAAATCTTTTAAAACTCTTTAAAAGAATTATGATAAGTGAAAGAGAAAAACATAACAGAGCAATGAGAGGAAGGATAAGAGGAGGGGGCTAAAATTCAGTTTGAGTTAGACCAATGAGTCAACTAAGAATCCAAATACTTGTTCCATGAAAGAATGGAATTGGCTGGGTGAAAAAAATGAGTTTCAAAACTAAAAGCATAAATGTAGAAAATAAAAATTAAACAACCTAACCTGGAATTAGAGAAAGTTGTTAAGGAAAGTGATGAGTTTAAAATAAGATAGAAAAATGGAGAAGAATCATCCATGGAAACTAGATGAATTATGGTTAACACCCCCGAAAATCAGGTCGCAGCGGAACGGTAACAATGGGTGGGTGGTGGGGGAGCTACTTCAAAAGAAGTACAAACAAACAAGATATAGGAAAACGACCTTAAATGGACGTTAAAAATAAGATCATTCATTCATTTACAAAAGACAGAGTTTCATGTTTAGGTTTGCATCCATAGTTTTAAATACAAAGACAGTAGATTTTATAAGACCAAAGTTTCATTGAATTTAAAAAACAGAATCCCTCTAAAGATTTATAACTAATTTCCGTCATGGCTCCCTTCCAAGCTTACCTCATGCACCTGAATTAAAAACATGCTAAACTGTCAACAAAATTGTTTTGAGTAAATTCATAGTTTATCAGAAAATAGCGTGGACCACAAGATCGAAGTAAAGTAGACTATGAATACACTTTCAATAGTCTAAAACATGTATTATTGCCCTAAATCTCATGACACCGAGACTTAACCGTAATAAACTGTAATCAAACATACTTAAGTTTGTTTTGCCCCAACACGGATACAGATGTTACAAAAACATACTAACGAATTTTACTCAATACAGATGCTGGCCAAACATCCTAACGAATCTTCTCTGAATGTTAAATGCGTCAATGGTCCAACTAGAGAAACCACAGCCTAGACGGAACGGGGATGGTCAGTCCCGATAGATCTATCCATAACACTAGCGTATACCCAGCAGTAAAATGACGTTCATGATAAAAGGGGACTTAGTGCGGGAAGGGTACTTAGCAATATGTAATCAGGAAAAAGCATACATTTTGAAACACTGTGTCCCAAAGAATTGGCAAGCAATGTAATCTCCTCCCGAATTTAATAAAAACAAGTAGTAAAAATGGGGCTACGAACTCACCATGAGTGAATGGTAAACAACAAGTATTCAAAAAAGAATATGCGTCACAAAGAATCCGAAGGCAACCTAATCCAATATAGGTCCGTATAAGTACTAAACACCTTTGATTATTTTATAGGTCTGATAGCTCTTCATACTATCGTCGGGCTATCATAATTAAGAGTACCGGTAGTGAACTATGAGGAGCAAGACACACTTTAAATCGTAAATCACAACTCGTCCGATACGCCACCAAATTTTGCAAACACCGAAATATTTGTTTGGGGTAAAATGTCGACAGAAAGCCCCCAAAGAGGCCTCATTAGAAACGCCCTAGTAATATAGTACTTTGATAACAATACAACAGTATGATATTATATAGCTACATCACCGTCTACTCCGTGTTTGCGAATAATATTTAAATTTTATTTGCTAAATTATTATTCGATATTTTGAACTCGTATAAATCGAATATATATCAATTGTCTCTGTAAAATAATATTTATAAAGTTTAATACATGTATAAATATTATATAAATGATTCTAAAATGTTTCGCAAAAATTTATATTAAAAATGAACCAACACTATTCACACTCAGGAAATAGAGGCACAAGTTAGAATAATGCTAACATTCTCGTTTAAGCCCGTTTTACTTACGTTTCTATGCCACAAAAAAATTTTCGTACTTAAGTCGAGTTAATCAAAATATTAAGACCAGTTATCATAAATTTATATTTTTGAACTTTTGACCCTCTGGTGAACAGTAACGTTTACTGTTCACATCAGACGTGACTTTTATTTAAATCGTATTCGTCGTCGTAAAACCCGTAAATGTCGTATTTTATTCGTTATAGCTCCGTTTTTAACGATTCTTTCGAGGACGTTCTCGTTTTTTAAAGTTCTATAATTTTATGAGGTTTAAAAAAATATAACTTTCTGTCATGAATAGTAAATTTTATAAAAATAGTTTTATAAAAGTATTTCTCGTCGTAAATTCGTAATTAACGTATCTTTTTCGTTATAAATCGGTTTTTCGAGTTTCTTATCATTTTGGAATCGTCACGAGGCGTATTATTTTTATATAATGTCTAACCTACTGTATGAGGTCGAATTAAAATAGCCCTTATATGGCATTTGTATACTTTTAATCATAACTTTCTTAAGTAAACCTTTAAAACCCTAATTTATACCTAAACATGTTCATACTTAAACCATATGTTAACATACTTTTACATTCATTTTTCCATGATATATATAACCATATGACATAAGAATAAGTGCATAAATTCATAAACATAAGCGAAAACTCTTTTTACATATTAAAAAGTCCTAAGTGGTGATTTAGCCATAAAGAACATGTAAACATATAAAAATGATGAAAGTAAAGACATGAAGGTTTTTAGATAACCTTATTATGATGTAAGATGATGAACCAAAGTATCTAAACCCTTGTTTAGATATAAAACCCTAGCTTTCCATTTTAAAACCCTAGTTTCACTTTTCTTGATTAATACTTGAAAAAGGTTAGCCAATGCTTGGGATCACCTTAGAATATCTTAGAATGGATGTGCATAGAAGGGTATAGGTTGAATAAAATTTTGTATGGATGGTTTATAGGGGTGTATGTTTGCCGAAGCTTATATGTGAGCTAAAGGGAGTATTGGTTTGATTTTTGTAAAGTGTTTTTGCTTGTATGAGTTTTCCTACTAGATACATGTATATATATGGTATAGGATTAGTCAAGGAAACATGTTGAGGGTTTTAGGGAGTCATGGTCATAGTCTTGGTCAAATAGACAAGGTATGGGTAGGCTTTAATGAGGTATGTTGCACATTTGACCAAAGTGGAAGAGTTTTCTTACATTACTTGAATCAATGGCCATCATTTTCGGCAATAAGAAGATATATGTGATGTTGTTGACCAATTTTTATGTATTGGGTATAAATGTGGGTATTTGTTCAAGCGTAGGAAAGTTTTTGGGGTTCCGGGAGTACCTAAACGCAATTTATCGCGAAACGTATACACTTTACGTATCTGATAAAAATAATTTTAAAAAGTTAATTATTACTTTCGTAAAATAATATATTGCTTGTTTGACGAAAACTTCAATTCGTTTGGTGTCCGTTTAATAAATAGTGAAAAATGACAAAATGAATGATGTCATAACATGACCTGAAAATACGGAATGTTACATCATGGATCTCATGATGATTTTGGCTAAACTCATTTTCTATCATATTGTAATCATTTCACCCATTCATTTTGTGAACCACTCTTTATCGCTCATCAAACCACTTTTGTTATTAAGTTATATCAATCACATGAGAAAATTTAACTTTCATCATTTTATGAGTTCACTTTTTAATTGAGAATTTAAATAGTTGCTATACCAAAAAAAATTATTGATTAAACATCTGGTAAATTGTATTACTTTCAGACTATGAATGTTCTGTAAAATCATTTTGTTTTCTCATCTTATAATTAAGCTATGATTATACATTTAATATGATGACATTAGTTTGACGAACTGAGACTTTGCATTGCTATTCTAAATTATACAATAGTCGTTTTTGCACCTACGTATAATTTAGAATGAGCCATGCAAGCCTGCAATAGTAGTCACCACTAAGATTTTGATAAAGATTAATTTTTTAATTGTAATTCTAAAAATTCACAGTTTTGTATGCGTTTGCAAGATGGTACAAGTAGGGATATATGTATATGTACCCTTACACTATTTCCCAATCAAATTACCATCTGTGGAATGCGGTCTTACTTGCCAAATTGTTATCTATCTTCTTATTTCTTTCTTTCGTCATGAAAAACTCTTTGGACACCTATCTATTTATCGACTATTGATACCCGACCTTGAAGTTTCGACGTTCTATCTTTCTTTTCGAGTAATCCGCCTTTGAGTAACATATTCGTTTTTATACTTAGTGTGTAAAATTCCGTGATGCTGTTCGGAGGTGAATAATGTATTAGGAAATATGCGGGTTTTATGCATATATTTGGTATAGCCTTTCTTTTGACTCGAGATTCGCCGTGTGAATCACGCGTGACTTCGCCCTTCATTGCTCACTCTGTCTTTTGATTCCCTTGATCTCGATAAAGGGATATGAATGCCGTTAAATATGCAATGAAAAAGGGCACAGAAATAAGGATTTGCACTAAGTTGAGTAGGAATGGGCAAGGTGGGAAACAACCGTGGAGGATGCTTATAAGTTAGGATAGTGAATGCTCAGCAAGATCCGAAGGTCGTCACTCGTACGTTCTTACTCAACAATCATTATGCTATTGCATTATATGATTCGGGTACCAATAAAAGTTTTGTATCTACAGATTTTAGTACCCTTATTGATATTAAACTGGTTGAGTTAGATACTAGCTATGAAGTCGAATTGGCTGACAGAAAAGTAGTAAGTACCAATAACGTGTTAATAGGGTGTACACTTAATCTTTTAAACCGTTCTTTTCCAATCGATTTAATGGTAATAGAACTAGGAAGTTCTGATATCATTATTGGGATGGATTGGTTATCACGATATGATGCCGCTATATTTTGTGGAGAGAAAAAGGCTATGATTTCCCCTGGAAGGTAAGGTGTTGATTATCGAAGGAAATAGAAATAATTCCCGTTTGAAGATCGTTTCGTGCATTAAGGCTTGAAAGTATATCGAGAATGGTTGTGAGCTATTCTTAGCTTAAGTAACTGAACAAGAATCAAAGACGAAGCGATTAGAAGATGTTCCTGTTATCCGAGATTTCCCCGAGGTATTTCCCGAAGATTTACCCGGACTTCCGCCACCCAGGCAAGTTGAATTTCGTATTGATCTTATTCCTGGTGCTGCACCTGTGGCGCGTGCGCCATATCGTTTAGCACCATCTGAAATGAAGGAGCTGTCCAAACAACTGCAAGAGTTGTTGGAAAAAGGTTTTATTCGACCGAGCTCGTCACCATGGGGAGCTCCGGTGTTATTTGTGGAAAAAGGAGAATGATCGTTTCGATTTGTGCATTGATTACCTGAGAACCTAAATACAGTTAACGATCAAGAAATAGCATATCCATTATCGAGGATTGATGACTTATTTGATCAGTTGCAAGGTTCTAGTGTTTATTCGAAGATTGATTTACGGTCTGGTTATCATCAACTTCGTATCCACGAGGAAGACATTCTAATTACAGTATTTAGAACTCGTTATGAACATTATGAGTTTCAAGTAATGCCTTTTGGACTGACTAATGCACCTACAGTATTCATGGACTTGATGAATCGCTTGTGCAAGCCGTATCTTGATAAGTTCGTGATTGTATTCATTGATGACATTCTGATTTATTCCATAAATAAAGAAGAACATGGTGAACATTTAAAGACTATCTTAAATTTGCTAAGGAGCGAAAAGTTATACGCTAAGTTTTCGAAATGTGATTTTTAGCTTGATTATGTGCAATTCCTTGGCCATATGATTGATAGTAGTGGAGTTCATGTTGATCCTGCAAAGATCGAAACCAAAAAAAAAAAATAGGCTGCACCGACTACACCAACGGAAGTGCGACAATTTTTGGGTTTGGCAAACTATTATTGAAGGTTTATTAAGGAGTTTTCTCTAATATCCAAACCATTAACTAAACTCACCCAGAAAAATAAGCCGTATGTGTGGGGCGACGACGAAGAGGAGGCATTTCAAACATTGAAGCTGAAATTATGTAGTGCGCTAATATTATCACTACCCGAGGGAAGCGAAGACTTTGTTGTGTATTGTGATGCATCCCTTAGAGGATTTGGAGCTGTTTTGATGCAACGAGAAAAGGTGATTGCATACGCCTCTAGGCAACTTAGAAAGAATGAAGAAAATTATACGACCCATGACTTGGAATTAGGAGCGGTGGTTTTTGCTCTTCGACTATGGAGACATTATTTGTACGGCACTAAGTGTACGGTATACACCGATCACAAAAGCCTACAATATATTTTGGATCAAAAAGAGCTAAATATGAGGCAGCGTAGATGGATTGAACTTCTGAGTGATTACGATTGTGTTATTCGTTATCACCCGGGAAAGGCGAATGTTGTCGCTGATGCGTTGAGCAGGAAGGATAAGGAACCGATTCGAGTGCGTGCTTTAGTGGTGACGGTACATAACAATTTACCCGAACAAATTCGAAATGCACAAGTTGAAGCGTGCAAGGAGGAAAATATTGGTGCCGAAGGATTTCGTGGCGAAGGGGAGCCATTTGAAGTTAGATCCGATGGTACGAAATGTCTGAAAGGACGAGTATGGTTACCATTATTTGGAGGATTGAGAGGTCTAATCATGTTGGAATCTCATAAATCAAAATATTCCATTCATCCTGGATCGGATAAAATGTACCATGATTTGAGGAAGTTATACTGGTGGCCGAATATGAAAGCTGACATTGCGACATATGTCAGTAAGTGCTTGACATGTGCTAAAGTCAAGGCTGAACACCAAAAGCCGTCAGGATTACTTCAGCAGCCGGAAATTCCTGTTTGGAAATGGGAGAGAATTACAATGGATTTCATTACAAAGCTTCCAAGAACACCATCTGGATATGATTCAATTTGGGTCATTGTTGACCGATTGACTAAATCTGCTCACTTTATTCCGATGAATGAGAAGTATAAAATGGAGAAGCTTACTCGATTGTATTTGAAGGAGATTGTTTGTAGGCACGGGGTGCCCGTGTCGATTATTTCGGACCGAGACCCTCGTTTCGCATCAAGGTTTTGGAGATCTCTTCAAAAGTCATTGGGAACCGAATTTAGATATGAGCAACTGCTTACCATCTGAAATGATGGTCAAGTGAAAGAACTAATACAAACATTGGAAGACATGTTCGTGCCTTTGTGTGATTGACTTTGGTTAGGTTGGCGTGGGATTAAAGCAAATTACCTTGGCGCGAATTTCTCATACAATAATAGTTAGCACAGCTAGCATAAAAGCCGCACCGTTTCGAGAGCTCTATAGCAAAGGAATGTAGATCGCATGTATATTGTAGTGAGTTGTAGATGCCCAACTCACGGACCAAAATGATTCGCGAAACGACATAGATAATTGAGCAAATCAGAACCATTGAATTAGCTGCTCCGTAGTAACATAAAAGTTATGCGGACATGTGATCCGTAAACCTTTGTAGATCGAAGTTGAGACAAGTATGCTAAAGAATCACGTGAAAAGGTGTTGTTCCTATTTTGAAATGTAGGAAATTAAGTTCACTTTATATGGACCATTCCAAGATTCCTATCCTAAGAGTGGGTCCGGTGGCATATAAACTAGAATTACCCCGAGAGCTTCAAAGAATACACAATACATTCCATGTTTCAAACTAGAAGAAATGTTTATCGAATGAAGATCTTATTATTTCTCTTGACGAAGTAAGGATCGACGAGAAATTGCATTTCATTGAAGAACCTATCGAAATCATGGATAGGGAAGTAAAGCAACTTAAGCAAAGTCGGATCCCTATAGTCAAAGTTTGATGGAATTCGAGTCAAGGACCGGAATATACTTGGGAAAGGGAGGATCAAATGTGGAAGAAATACCCTCATCTCTTTGATTTTAATAAGAAGCGGGCGACAAGATGAATTGATCTTCAGGGACGAAGATCCCTTTTTAGGGGGAAATGTTGTGACAAACCGTCAATTTCAGGTCATTATTTTATTCTCGAGTATTAATTATATTTTTCATTTTTATGTTGAGATATGAACTCACGACTAACCGGGAGAATTAGGGCTTACATTTGTAATTTACGTGATGTTTACAAAGAACAGGCGAATTCTACGTTAAGTAGCGACGCTTATATTTTCAAAACGCCATAGAAGTAATTTTATTACATTCGTTTTTATTTTCTTTCATATTACTTGCATTTTTCGTATTTTACGTAAAATCTTTACGAGCAATGTTTATAATTATTATTCGTCGTGTGCCGTACGTAAATTCAATTTGCCAAAAGTATCCAATTTAGTAGAAATTTTTTTTACTTTTTAAAACTTTGTTCGTTTTTACTTCGTGGTTCCGTCTTAACTCTCGTTATATTTTACGTTAATACCCGTTAGCCTCAAAACTACCTACCTATCTTAAAATTTAAACCCTAAATACTAAAATTTCAATTTATAAAAATCAAAAATTGCCACTTAGCCACCTCCTTGTGGCGTGTCACAAGATGAAGCAAAGACTAGGACACTTGTCCTAGTCAAATGCATGTAATGCATGTTCAAAACATATAAAAGGCCACTTTGACCAACTAAAACACACACATTACAACTCAAAATCTAAATTTGATCTCTCCCTAGCACCCTTAGGCGCCACCTAGCTCACCAAAAACACCAATTCTATAAAAATTTTGAAGATCAAATATTAAGCACTCAAGTTAAAATGATTTACTAGTATGGTTATTGTATTTTGGAGGTGATTGAAAAGGGTTTTCAAGAAGGGTTATATACATTTTGGGGCTGAAGTTATACAAGTTTTTATCAAGTCATTTTGGGTAAAGAAAAATGGTATTCAAAAATTATTTTGGGTGAAGATCAAGTTTGAAGATTGAAGCTTTGTTCTTGTTTTGATCATTTGATCATTTTCTACATATTTCTTGGGGTAAAAATCTCATGAGTTTTGTTTATGTTTTCTTTTGATTTTCAAATGTATATGTACATGTATAATATTTGATGATCAAGTAATAAAAATGGTCATGCATGTATAGATCTAGGTTAATTATAGCTAAAATAGTCATCTAAAACAAGTAAAAAGATCATCAAAATTATGAGCTGTAATGAACAGTAGATTCTATAAAACTCAGTAGGTTTGAGGATTGATTTAATGGCATGAGGTCATAGATAAATCTCTTATGTACATTGGGCAAATTGAATGATTCCAAAAAAGTAAAATTGATTGAGATATGGTCAAAACACTAAACATAATTCCCCTCTGGACCTTTGCTGTAAAATTGTGTAAAAAAGATCATATTACAGACTGAACATTTAAAACGTGAAAACTATAGGTTTGTAGATAAAGTCCCATGTAGAATTCGGAATCAATTGTAAAGTCCAACCAACTCTTATGGGTTAGTATCTGGCAATCATAAACGGTGAAAGTGAAATTTCAGTCAATAATTAGTACTTGACCAATAGGTAGTAATATAACCCATATGTATATAATAATATTAAAAGAGGTATAAAAATGAACTTTGAATCTTTAAGTACACTTAATTATAAATCACGCCTATAATAAAAAAAGGGAGAAAAATTAAAAAAGTATATGAAGAGAAATAAAAATGAAAAAATAAAAAAACAAAAAAAAATCAGAAAGGTAAAGAGAATGAGAAAAAAATAAAAAAAAAATTAAAAAAAAAAAAAAAAACCATTACCAACGTTGACCACACCCCCACCCAAACGCCACCGTAACCCCCCACACCCCGCCACGCCCCCCCTACAACCTCACAACACCCCACCCAAGTCCCCCCCTATTCACCCCTACCCCCCCTATCCTCATGCCGTCCCCCCCCAGTCCCCGGGGTAGAGGCGGCGAGGGGCGGGCGCCGATAGGGGGCGGCAGGGTGTGTGTGGGGCGTGGTGGGGGCGTTATGTTTTGAGCTCGGTGTGTGTGGGGGTGCTGGGTTTTAGAAATAGGTCTCTGCGGGGATAGGTAACAGATGGGTGGTGTATTATTTCGCGGGGTCATTAGTATCCCGACGCGTGTTTCGGTACGCTATAAATTTTGTATACTTTATAAATTATTAGCGAAAATAAGTCCATAAATTTTTTAGGTAAACTACAAACTCAAGCCCCGGCACGGAGCTGCGCTCGTAACATTCTCACACAATTATATAATTATTGCTTGGATTTAAACTTAAGGACAACTTCAAGATTCAAAAGTCATTTAATTACTCTTTTTAATAATTACTTATACCTATGAAGGTATAATTACTACCTAATGGTCAGTTCTATTTAATGACTGTAAATTTTCTCTTTCACCGTTTATGATTGCAATCATACATACCATCTCAAACAAAATAGGTTAACAAAATATCAACAAATGTAAACAAACCACCCCCACCCATCCCTCTGACGCCTCCATCCCTCCCCACAACACACCCAACACCCAACCTGTATAAACAACAAATCCAACTAAACGACACACCTCCAACGTACGTCCCAAAATTACTACAACCCGCCACACTCTCCAACTAACCGCTCCTTAAGACCAAAACCCTGAGGTAGTTAAATGCCCCCCTACTAGGAATAATACCTACCCCAATACTGATAAAAAAAATTAACCCGACCCGAGAACCCGACAACATATAATAAAAGTCGTTAATGATCTAAAATGACCTAATGCTATATTGGACCACAAGGCCTAATGAAACAAATAAGACTAAATGGACTGTAGCATTAGGCCCACCTTCACTGGACACTATAAAGGAGACAAAGACCTGGTCATAAAATGATAATATTCATAAAAAGAGCTTAATGTGACTATGGTTAAAGTGCTAAATGTGGCTATCGAGCTCAATAGACAATACTAGTTGAAATGGCTAAAAGTGGAAAATTAAAAACCTTTAAAAGTCTAAAGTTTAAAATACTTACATAATATAAACTTGATCATCATGTTAAATACATGTATACATATATATTTAATTTATTTATGAAATTTCATTAATTATTACCGAATAGAAACCTAAGACCCGTTACTAATTCTATAGGTCTTGGTTGATTTCGACACGCCTACTCCTGAAGTCTTATTCATATCGCTATTCATCTTCCGACATATACTAGTGAGTTCATAGCCCTCACCTTTTAATACTTAATTGATTATACACCCCCAGCAAAGGGGATAACATGCTTGTTTTTAAAAATAGACACAAAGGACCCGAATGTAAGCCTAGTTGCCTTGATTATTATAAGAAGGCTTAACTCGCTAGATAAATACCCGCGAAATCATGAATTTTAACTACCTGGAAATGGTAGACGCTTAATACACTGGAATAGATACTATGGAGGTTGCCTCCTCCAATCCGTTATGACTGGCTATCGTCTCGTGTCAGGAAAATGACATTATAGATGCGTTGTATAGAGAGAAATATGCACTCATAGCGAGGGTGTATAGTGGGCATTTTTATTATATGGTAACGTTCAATATCATGAGGGTTATAATAATCCCCCTATAACTTTGTCTGATCCACATCGTTATGTCTTGATAATTTTGAGAAATGATACTTGTGTTCGGAATTTATTATATATATATAAACTCTATGGATTCACTCAACATTATTGTTGACTTTTTAGCATGTTTTATCTCAGGTCCTTGAAGGTAATTCGGTGATGAAGATTTCGGAGAAGCTAATGAAATAAATAGTTTGAAGGCCCATTTAAAGAAAATCATTCGAAGAAAATATTTGAAAATGATGTATTGATTATGAAAATATTTGGGACCTATGTTGTGAAACTTTTTTATTTCGAATGGTTATATTTAAAAACGTCTATTTTTTGAGTCGTTTTCTATGCTTGTGTTATTGTATTATGAAGTAGCACCCCAAATGACCCTTACGTTGATATATGTAAATGGAGGTGTTACAACTTAGTCTTTGAGGCCTTTGATAAGAGACATATATGAGAGGACGCCATCATATATTGGTGGGAATTATATTTGAGTTGATAAGACAAAACAAGAATGAAACATAAGGACTGAATCTAGCATTATGGAATTCTATAAGATGGTGGAGTTTATTCTACAAAAGATAAAAGATTCCAAAAGATATGATTCTTAAAGATAAAGATGAAGTTTATTAAAGAATTAAAAGATTTAGTTTCCTTATACAATCATGTTTTCACTTGTAAATCTAGATGGACTCTACTATATAAAGAGATCCCTAGATATAGTTTTCTACGTGTGTCAAGATATAAACACCAAGAAAAGTGTATGTGTGTTCTAGGCGTCAAGTCCTCTAAGTGAACGCCTAGGTTTTAGGTGTTTTAGCCTTAAGGTAATCAAGGTTTTACTTGATCCCTGTTACAGTTCATTGATGTAACCGTATTATTCTGATCAAATAATATTAGGGCTTGAAATATTTGGTAAAACCTTGTTATGATAATATTGATTCTATGTTTGAATATTCCGCCTATGTTATCATTATCCTAGATTAGTTCCTAACAAACTAGAGCTACAACGATCTTTAAGTTTTCACAATTGGTATCAGAGCCTCGTGGCTCTTGATCTAGGGTTCAGAAGGTTTTGTTTATGTTCTGTTTTCGGTAAAATAGCAAATTCAATGAAACTAGGGTTTTCACAAACCCTAATTTGCAAAACATAAAATATGGTTTTGGTTACTGCTGCTATAGTCACGATCACGGGTATAAATGTTTTATCAACACTTGTTCTGTTATATGGTCATTAAGTATTGTTGAATGATTTAATGATGGTACTGATTCGTATGTTTAAATTGTTCTTATCATTATAATTCTCCTGACGTTGGGATTGAATGTGAGTATTATGGAGATTAGTTTGATTCGCAGTCATGGGAGATCAGATTCATATAGTTTGTTGTTGCTGCTTGGACCACGAAGAGATGGAATGAAAATTAGGGTTTTCATAAACCTTAGTAGAAGCAGCAGTTCTGTAACAAGGAAAATTGATTCGTTCTTCTTGAATCATCATGAAGTAGAAGGTTACGTCACAAGTTTAGCAACAAGAAAAGGTACTAAGTGATTAGAGTTTATACTGCTGGGACAAGTACCCACTACATCAATTCAATACACCAACTGCATCAAGCATGCAAACATACACACAGACACTTTTTGACAAATAAAACACACTACGTGTAAACTAATCTAACCTCATATGCCACAAACAAGTACCTACTGCATCATTTCATCACACCAACTGCATCATGTATACAAACATACACACATACACTTTTTGACAACTAAAACACCTTATGCGTGGCCTAATATAACCTTATATGCCACATATAAACACCTATTGCATCACACTTAAAAACCAAGTTATTCAGTAAAAAATAACTGTGATGCAGTATAAAATAACTGTAATGCAGTAGAAAGTTAAATGTGATGCAGTAGAATATTAACTGTAATGCAGTAGAATACTTTTAATAAAACATACCCTTTTTTACTTGTTCTCCATATCTATTCAATAACCTTCTTTTCTTCTTCAGAGAAGGCTTTGTTCAAGATCACTTTCCTTGCATAAAACGGCGAAACTAAGGGACTAGACGCTTTTGTTTTAATAAAATCACTAGCTGAAACAAGTTAATCAAAGGGGAAGTAAGGATCAAGTTACTAAGACCTCATCGCCTCTATTAAGTGTAAGTTCGCAAATAGAGCAAAAGATCTGATGCCGGTTCTGTTGTAACTCTCCTTGATTGCACATGGGACACCATGCCTCTTTTTCCACCTATTGACAACATATGCACATTAGTGGTATTATCGATGTCATAAAAAAAGAGGTATACAACAACAATAAGTTCATCAGATTCGTTGCAGGCGGGTTGGTTAACAAGTATCACATTGTAATTCATCAATACATGTTGTTATGAACAACGTAAATAACCTACTGCATTACAGTTCATTTCCTACCACATTAAAGACAAAAGTAGGAAAACAAAATTAATTTTGTTAAAAACAGCAAGCCAAATTTACGCTAACTCATGCATATTAACAACGTAAGTAACCTACTGCATTACAATTCATTTCCAACCACATCATAGACAAAAGCAAGAAAACACAATCAATTTCGTCAAAAACGGCAAGCCATATTTACACTAAATCATGCATATGAACAATGTAAGTAACCTACCGCATTACAGTTCATTTCCTACCACATCACAGACAAAAGCAAGAAAACATAATCAATTTCGTTAAACCACACAAAACTGCATTACACTAAATAATTCCTATGAACAACTAACTAAACCTAGTGCATTACAATTCATGACCTACGACATCAGAGACAAAAGCAGGCAAAGACAATCAATTAAAACCGGCAAGCCACATTTACACTAAATCATGCCTATGAACAACGTAAGTAACCTACTGCATTACAGTTCATTTTCTACCACATCAAAGACAAAAGTAGGCAAGCAAAATCAATTTTGTTAAAAACGGCAAGCCACGTTTACACTAAATCATGCCTATGAACAACGTAAGTAACCTACTGCATTACAGTTCATTTCCTACCACATCAAAGACAAAAGGAGGCAAGCAAAATCAATTTCGTTAAAAACGACAAGCCAAATTTATGCTAACTCGTGCATATGAACAACGTAAGTAACCTACTACATTACAATTCATTTCCTACCCTAGCAGAGACAAAAGCAAGAAAAAATAATTAATTTCGTTAAAAACGGCAAGCCATATTTACACTAAATCATATATATGAACAACGTAAGTAACCTACTGCATTACAGTTCATTTCCTACCACATCACAGACAAAAGCAAGAAAACACAATCAATTTCGTTAAAAATGACAAACCACATTTACACTAAACAATTCCTATGAACAACGTAAGTAAACTAGTGCATTACAATTCATGACCTACCACATCACAGACAAAAGCAGGCAAAGACAATCAATTTCATTAAAACCGGCAAGCCACATATACAATAAATCATGCCTATGAACAACGTAAGTAACCTACTGCGTTACAATTCATTTTCTACCACATCAAAGACAAAGTAGGCAAGCAAAATCAATTTTGTTAAAAACGGCAAGCCACGTTTACACTAAATCCATGGCCTATGAACAACGTAAATAACCTACTGCATACAGTTCATTTCCTATCACATCAAAGACAAAAGAAGAAAGCAAAAATCAATTCGTTAATGACGCAATCCAAATTTAGGTTAACGTCATGCATATGAACAACGTAAGTAACCTACTGCATTACAATTCATTTCCTACCATAGCAGAGACAAAAGCAAGAAAACACAATCAATTTTGTTAAAAACGGCAAGCAATATTTACACTAAATCATGCATATGAACAACGTAAGTAACCTACTGCATTACAGTTCATTTCCTACCACATCAAAGACAAAAGCAAGAAAACACAATCAATTTCGTTAAAAACGACAAACCACATTTACGCTAAACAATTACTATGAACAACGTAAGTAAACAAGTGCCTTACAATTCATGACCTACCACATCACAGACAAAAGCAGGCAAAGATAATCAATTTCATTAAAACCGGCAAGCCACATATACAATCAATCATGCCTATGAACAATGTAAGTAACCTACTGCATTAAAATTCATTTTTCTACCAAATCAAAGATAAAAGTAGGCAAGTAAAATCAATTTTGTTAAAAACGGCAAGCCAAGTTTACACTAAATCATGCCTATGAACAACGTAAGTAACCTACTACATTACAGTTCATTTCCTATCACATCAAAGACAAAAGTAGGAAAGCAAAATCAATTTCGTTAAAACGGCAAGCCATATTTACACTAAATCATGCATATGAACAACGTAAGTAACCTACTACATTACAGTTCATTTCCTACCACATCACAGACAAAAACAAAAAAACATAATCAATTTGGTTAAAAACAACAAACCGCATTTACACTAAATAATTTCTATGAACAACGTAAGTAAACTAGTGCATTACAATTCATAACCTACGACATCAAAGACAAAAGCAGGCAAAGACAATCAATTTCATTAAAACCGGCAAGCCAAATTTACACTAAATTATGCCTATGAACAACATAAGTAACTACTGCATTACAGTTCATTTTCTACCACATCAAAGATAAAAGTAGGCAAGCAAAATCAATTTCGTTAAAAACGGCAAGCCACGTTTACACTAAATCATGCCTATGAACAACGTAAGTAACCTACTGCATTACAGTTTATTTCCTACCACATCAAAGACAAAAGGAGGCAAGCAAAATCAATTTCGTTAAAAATGGCAAGCCAAATTTAGGCTAACTCGTGCATATGAACAACATAAGTAACCTACTGCATTACAATTCATTTCCTTTCACGTCAGAGACAAAAGCAAGAAAATATAATCAATTTCGTCAAAAACGGCAAGTCATATTTACACTAAATCATGCATATGAACAACGTAAGTAACCTACTACATTACAGTTTATTTCCTACCACATCACAGACAAAAGCAAGAAAACACATTCAATTTTGTTAAAAACGACAAACCACATTTACACTAAACAAATCCTATGAACAATGTAAGTAAACTAGTGCATTACAATTCATGACCTACCACATCGCAGACAAAAATAGGCAAAGACTCTCAATTTCATTAAAACTAGCAAGCCACATTTACACTAAATCATGCCTATGAACAACGTAAGTAACCTACTGCATTACAGTTCATTTTCTACCACATTAAAGACAAAAGGAGGCAAGAATAATCAATTTCATTAAAACCAGTAAGCCATATTTACACTAAATCATTCCTATAAAAAACGTAAACCTACTGCATTACAATTCATATCCTACCACATCAAAGACAAAAGAACGTAAGCAAAATTAATTTCTTTAAAAACGGCAAGCCACGCTTACACTAAATCATTCCTATGAACATACAACTCATTTTCTACCACATCACAGACAAAAGCAAGCAAACACAATCAATTTTGTTAAAACTGGCAAGCCATATTTACACTAAATCATGCCTATAAATAACGTAAGTAACCTACTGCATTGCAATTCATTTCCTACCACATCACAGTTATAAATTCTAGTTAAGGAATTTTATCAAACACCTTGTATGCAACTTTGTTAAACATCTTTTGCATCATATTTGTTTCCACATTTAGTGCCAGATCTAGAAGAAAATATACACAAACATACACATACACACACAATTCTATAGATTTGAAAGTCCACTTCATCATATTCAAAAAACGAACTTAAATTGATAAAAAAACAAGATCTTAGCAAACTAAAACTAATAAAAAGATGCAGTTTCAAAATTAGAGTTCATAAATAAACTTACGAGGGCGTTTACAATGCACTGGATTTGAGTGTAACCATTCGATTGTGACTTAAAGGTAAGATGTGGTAGAAAAATTTAACGATTTGATTATGATGAGATGAAGAAGTAGTGATTCGATTAGAGAGAAATATGATGTAGATGCGTGTGAAATTTTAGAGAGAGTGCGTATGAATTTTTAGAGAGAAATAGTGAGATCGGGATATGGTTCTCTCATTATGTTCACCCTTTGAGACTGTGTTGTGAAGTTTTTATAATATTTTATTGTAAGTGATGAAGTAGAATAACTGTAACATTTCGTATTTTCAGGTCATTTACGACGCTATCTAAATTCACTATTTTTTTTCTTTCTCTCGTACGCGTTCGTTTTTAATTTTAATCGATACGTTAAAATGCGTAAACTAAAAATCAACAATCAGCGTAAACGGGCATCAAACAAATTAAAGTTTATGTCAAGCCATCATTCTATTATTATTACTAAAGTAATAATTAACATATTATGTTTTATTTTTTTTTCGATTACGTAAAGCATTTACGTCACGATAAAATACGTTTAGGCATACCCGGAACTACCGAAACTTTTTTACGCTTCAACAAATACCCATTTTTATACCAAATACCTAAAAGTTTTATTAAACTTTACCCAAATTATCATTGTTAGTCATATTGTACCTTAAATAAATCAACTACACACTACACTTTACAAATATTGCATCTACACTTAACATTTATACACTATGGCTTCGAGTAATGCATGAAATGAACTCAAAATATCAAAGATATTTTTCCTAGCCATTTCCCTCCCTAATTTCGTGTATATGAGCACTAGGGGAGATGAAGCACACCAAAAACCTTACAAGAAACATGTACAACAAAGACTTATCAAACCATAAGGACCATGACTAGTTACTTTGACCCAAGACCCCCTAAAACCCTCCCCTTGTTTCCCTCTTCTTGTTCCAACGACCCAAACCCCCCCTTGGACTCTTTCAATGATCT
>BQNB010105926.1:0-21927 GCA_026074375.1 Tanacetum coccineum | reverse complement strand
TGTCGTCGTCAAGTAAACTTTTGACTAAATAACTTGTTTACATAAACTTTTACGTAGTATGACATTATATTTGTTATTATCAAAACATAAAGATCATTAAATATAAATATCGTTTTTGCGCAAATATTTGTATTTACAGATTGCTCCAACTGTGAAATCACTTGCATCACACATGAGTTCAAACGAAAGATATATTTACCAGGGTAAAACCCTTTACCCAAAAAAAGAGTTCAAACGGAAGATTCCAGTTTGGTCTTACGATCACAGGAGCACATGTGAGCTTCTCTTTTAACAATTTGAATGCGTTGTGACATTCGTCATCGAATTCGAATAGAGTATCTTTTTTAAGCAACTTGGTGAGAGGACGGGCGATTTTTGAGAAATATTTAATGAATCTTCGGTAGAAACCGACATGTCCTAGAAAACTTCTAATGCCTTTGATATTTGTGGGGGGGTGGAAGTTTGGAGATTACGTTGATCTTTGCTTTGTCGACTTTGAGGCCTGCTTTGGACACCTTGTATCCAAGCATAATTCCTTCTTTTACCATGAAGTGACATTTCTCCCAGTTAAGGACAAGATGTGTCTTTGCAACGTTAAAGCATTATATCTAGATTGTTCAGACAGTTATTAAAAGAGTTTCCAAAGACAGAGAATTTGTTCATGAATACTTCGACGGATTCTTTGATCATGTCATGAAAGATAGCCAACATGCACCTTTGGAAAGTATCTGGAGCATTACATAAACCGAAAGGCATTCACCTATAAGCGTATGTACCAAAAGGACATGTGAACGTTTTTTTTTATTGGTCCATAGGATCGATTGGTATTTGAAAATATCCAAAAAAACCATCAAGGAAACAAAATTATTTATTTCCTGTGAGTCTTTCTAACATTTGATCCATGAATGGCAAAGGGAAATGGTCTTTCACAGTTGCTTCATTTAGTTTACGATAATCGATGCATACTCGCCAACCTGTAATAATTCTTGTTGGGATAAGTTCATCTTTTTCATTGGTAACAACTGTGATACCACCTCTCTTGGGTACACAATGAATGGGGCTTACCCAAGGGTTGTCAGCGATTATATAATTGATAACTATATCAAGAAGTTTCACGATTTCTTTTTAACAACTTCTTGCATGTTTAGATTTAATTGTCTTTGTTTTTGAAGGGCTGGTTTTTTGTCTTCCAGGAGTTGAATTTTATGTTTACAGAAAGACGGACAAATTCCAAGAATGTCTGTAGTTTTCTAAGCAAAGGCTTGCTTTTGTCTTTTAAGAACATATACTAACTTGTTTTTGGTTTGTTTAGAGAGCTGAGATGATATGATCACCGAAAGTAAAGAGGGTTCTTCCAAGAATACATATTCTAGGTTATCAGGAAGAGGTTTGAGTTCAAGATCCGTAGGAGGTTCTTCAAGAGATGTTTTTATTTTGTAATCAGTGTTGAAGGTGATTTTTTCAAATGGTGGTTCTTTGGCGTCGGATTCGGATTCAAAGTTTTCATTGGCAGTCATTGCCATAAATTCATCGAATTTAGCAAAGAGTTTTTCTTCGAGGATGGTTCCTTCGATGTAATGGAGGATTTTACTACCTTCATCTAGAACAACATCGAAATCTTCTTCTAAGATTTCATCGATGACATCAATACTGAAACATGTATCATCGTTTGAGTAAGAATGTTTTATCGCAAAATCGATGTGAAAGATCATTTGTTCAGTTCCAACTCCGAGTTTGAGTTGCTTTTGTTTAACTCGAAATACTACATCGACAGTGTGAAGAAAAGGTCTTCCTAATATAAAGGGAACTTTACTATCTTCTTCCATTTCAAGAATAACAAAATAGGTAGGGAATGTGAATTTACCAACTTCAACGAGCATATTTTCTGCTATTCCAACAAGATATTGAAATGATCGGTCGGCTAATCTTACACTCATTTTAGTAGGTTTGAGAGTTTCGAGAGATAACATTGCGTATAAGGAATACGACATGAGATTGATGCTAGCACCAAGGTCGGCTAGAGCATTACATGAGAAAGCTTTGTTGAAGTTACATGGAATGAGAAAACTTCCAAGGTCTCTAAGTTTTGGTGGAACTTTATTTTGAAGTATGGCGGAACTTTCATCGCTTAGGAAAGCAGCTAAAAGTTGTTCGATTTTGTGTTTGTTACTCACGAGTTCCTTGAAAAATTTGCCATAGTTGGGCATTCTGGCTAAAACATCAACAAGAGGTACGTCGTTCAAGCGGCTTGAATCATGTCGAGGAATTTTCTATATTGAGCTTTCATTTTCTCTTTTCTTAGGCGTTGATGATACCGGATTTTTGGTTTGTACGATTTTGGTATCGGTGTTTCCTTGACTGGTTTTGGTGTTTGAGTTTTAGGCTAGAGTGTAGGTTCTTCATCTTCATCATCGCTATCAAAGTTAATAGGAGCTTCAGGATCGTTTTGTTGGTCATTTAGGTTGATAGGTGGGTCATATGTTTTACCACTTTATGTAAATACAACATTTACATGTTCATTTCGAGGTTGTGGTAGTTGATAAGGTTTAGATGAGTTACCTTTTGGGTTAGGTTAGGTGTAACTAGGAAGAGATCCAGAAGGTTAACCAGGTTGCTTGATAGCAAATCTGTCGAATCTAGCTTTGAGATTTTGGATTGATGCTAGATGAATTTTGGTTGTTGTTTCGAGTTTGTTTTTGAGATCCATAAAAGTATCCTTGATAAAAGAAATGGTTGAGTGTTAAGATTTTATGAAATCGCTTAGTTGTTTTTGAAGGTCGGGTTTATCATCAGAGTTAGATTGATAATTGTCTCGGTTGTAATTGTTTCTCTTGCTTGAACGCTAATTATCACGGTTTGAATCACGGTCACGGTAATCATTGTAAAAACGAGTACGATGGAAGGTTTGCATGAATTTGGCTTCTTCTTTACGGGATATGGGTATGTCATCATCGTTATGATCAAGGTTTGGTTGTTTTGAACGAGATTGAAATTCTTTATACTCAGCGTCCATTTTCATGGTCATGGCATCCATTCGGGCCATAATTTTGTCAGTGTCAGAATTACTGCTACCTTCATCGGCGAAAGAAATAGTTTTCTTAAGAGATGGTTTTGTTTTCTGGTTTTTAGCCCAGTCGAGCTTGAGTAAGACTTTGTCTTTGAGAAGCTGCTAAGCTTGGTTTGGTGTTTTATAGAGAAAAATACCACCAGCTGCGGCATTTAGAACTTCTTGGGTAGTTTTGTTAAGGCCGTGATAAAAGTTTTTTATGATGTTGGCTTTGGATAGATTGTGACCATGTGATGTTCAGAGGTCGTAGAGACTTCTTTCAAGAAGTTTTACAACTCCCTAGGCAGTGTACCTAATCGTTGTAGTGTAGTATAGGCAAGACTCGGGGGGTTGTTATCGGTCTCTAAGGGAATAGGTTAAGAATGCTTGATCACGGTCTAACAGAATTCTAGGAGTTGAGAGAAGATTCTTTTTGTGTTTTTATATTTTATAGAAAGCAAGTAAATCTATGGTTTGAGAGGTTGGTTTGTTTAACTAATATCTAAACTAAATAATATCTATTCTATTGTGATAACTTTTATGATAAGTAAATGTATTTACCTAATCATGCACTACTCCTCAGATTGCTTCTCCTAGATCCGTTGCTTTGTCACACTTGTGATGATCTTTGTAAGTATTTCCTAGGTCATGAACGGATTACACGAACCCGCCGTCTATTTAATATTCCGTTAAAGCAACGCACAAGTAAGGTAGTATGAAGACTATTACAAGGCCCCTAAGAGTATATTAAATGCATGTGAAAAAACTTAAAAGGGATCAACCATATAAGGGGTTAGGTAGTATGAAGACTGTTACTGTTGGTATCCTTTCTACACTACTCGTGTTTCCCTAGACATATCGATAGCGATACAGACAAAAGTTGGTTTTCTAAAGTCTAGCGCGCACATTCATCAACAAGAAGCAACATCAAAAGGATCTACAATCTAAGTTTCATGCAATCATAGTTAAAAACAAATAAGGGTTTAGCCTCACATGTTATAAAGAAAGCAAGAGGATAAGTCAATCAAACAACACATAGACATATTGAATGATTAATGATAAATAATCTTACTTGATTAAAACATGGATTCAAGGTAGTACAATAGGGTTTTGAGGCCTTAAAAATGACCTATGAAGCTGCTAAAATGACTAGGGTTTGTCTCCTTAGATTCACACAATATTATCCCAAAGTTACACACTTAAAACCCTAAAAACGGCTTTATATTTATAGAGATATCGACGCGACGGCGTCGCTTTGTACTTCTGACGCCATCCCCACGTAGATGATTCTAGATCCTCTTTAAGTCGGCCACGTCCTGATGTAGTCGCCAAATTCTTGACGCCATCACTAGATGGATCACGACGGCGTCGCTTTATGCTTGAGACGCCGTCTCCAGCCACTGTATGCATAAATCTTCAAGAGATTTGGTGTAGGCCCATAATCTTGTTCGTTTCTTCTCCAAATGAGCTCAAGTCACATGTATTTCCTCCAAATGCCATACAAGTGCTAAAAACCTAAAAACGAACAATTAAGCACATAATCTGGGCATATTTGCATGATTTAAGGGGTTAAATGACCCCAAAATAGTATATAAAATGACACCTCATCAAATACCCCTACACTTGGAATTTGCTTGTCCTCAAGAAAATGGGCTTTTCTATCTAGACAATAACAATATAAGGGTCATTTAACCTACTCTTTAAAAGTATTTTACAACACAACCTTCTAGACCTCGTAATTAAAAGCACATAAAGTATATACTAGCACCTCACATAAGTGTTTGGGATTCTCTCTTTCTCTTGGGTGTATAATAAATTATAACATAATGGGGAAATAGAAAATCAACACTCATTACCTGTCATAGCATATAAATTACCATAGGCTTGGTAAAGGATCAAACCTCCACCGCTAGGCGCAAGCATTATTCATTACTATCTAAGAGGTCTTTTAAAGGGTTGTGGGGTGTAGGTGTAAGATAACATATATGGAAACAGAAACGGATGGGATACATTTGGGTGGCTTTAGGTGAATTTGGAGTGGAAGGGTTAGCTAATTATTTATACGAATACACGTTGGTTTGGTTGCTAAGCCAAGAACTCGGACAAAGATATACAAACTCTACACAACTCTACATCAATCTCTTCCTTTTTCTTTTCTGTTTTTCTCTTTTTTTTTGTTCGAATAACATAATACATCACTCGGGGATACCCGAATTCCTATAGATCTAAAGGCGAACCTCACATTTTTAGGGTAGAATTCTGAGGGTTTTTGTGCTAGTCATATAAATTCTTATCCATGAGACGCTATTAATACTCGGTTTTCGTCGGTGTGTGTCATAAAAAAAATTAAATTTTGGTCAAAATTACCTTTTTATGCTATGTTTTGATATATTACCCATCATTTTAAGGATAAAGCAAATAGAAAATGAAGGAATAGTTTCTAAGGTTTATTTCCCCTACACTTAAGTTGAACATTTTCCCTAATGTTCTATAGAAGTACCCGTAAAAACGAATAAAGGGAAAAGAAAACAAGGAAAAGAAACTAGTACTCCCCTGGTTTGCTCAATAATGGAGAAGAAACATGCGATAACTGTTTAAATCGTCCTCTGAGAAACGTCTAATGAAACTTCCTAAGAACTTCCAATCTTCTTCTAATAAAATATAACTTGTAATCAAAGACAAAGACAATTATACCAAGCATAAAATCCATGGGTGAATGATAAATACAACCTCATTAACTAAGTTTAGACTCTATGAAAGCAATAAATATAGGATGAGAGTAATTTCATAATCATAGGTTTTTGCAGATTTACAAAAGAATTACATATTTTAGATGTTACACAAGTTATATTTTCGAAAATACTTAAAAACTTCGAATTTTCTAGTAGCTGGCCTCATGACGCCGTCAGGAATATCCTGACCACGTCACAAGTGTCGCGGTGACGGCGTCGCGTGTAAATTGTGACGCCGTCTCCGCACTCTATGAAAATTTACTTTTTGTTTTTGATGAAAAATTTCCTGTATGTAATCTTCTAAGTTATTTCTTGTACCAAATACTGCATAAAAACTGAGATTTGACAATATAATCATATGACTCGAAACAAACACACAAGACACACAAGACACACGACATTCCTAAATGCATTAATTTAAAATATTAGGTTTCCTCCCAAAAAGAGCTTGTTTTTGTTCGAGTCATGAGCCTAACTCTATGCTCATTTGACGCGTAAAAGGTGGGTCCCCCTACACTTAAGGTTAAGTGTGGGTGATACTAGCGATACATACCATTTAGATGGAGGTATGCCACGTGGGGTGAAGGCAGTGTGTGAATGGTTAAGGGTTTTACTACCTTCGTCCTAAAACTACCTGGACTATATGGGTTGATGGGTGGGTCGGTTCCTTTTTTGTCTCCTAGATTTACATCTAAGGGTGAAAAATTGGGTAAAAGTTGAGGCTCCGGTTCATCAACACTAAGAAATCCCTTAGAACGAGGTCATGAGTATTAGTATTTAAGCCTAGATCCTCTAGTTTCATGTGGTCCAAAGGTTCTACCTCCATTGGGATTCCTATAGTCTCTTCTACTTCTTCTGGGTGAGTCACGGGTGGTGTGTATAACTCAATTGATGGGAGGACTTATGGGGTGCATTGTGGGCTCATATTATCCACCTTATCCTCCATCGTATCTAGATCACCGATGGGCTAATCATCTAACCATGCCATGCACTTAGGCATCTTAACCATAACTATCTCACATTCTAAATCCTCATTATATGTTCCCTTAGGTTGTGACTTAGGCAATTCTATCATGTCATCTAACTTACGGGTCATTGCTATGGAGCTCTTCTCAAAAGTTTGGTGCAATTGGTCACTTTTCCTAAGGGTCTCACCAACAAAATTTGATCCTAAATACAAAGGTTGTTCATATGAATACATCCTAAGTGAAGGCTTATATGGTTCTTTATTTTCACTAGCTGAGGCATTTTGTGTGCGAGGATATTCTACTCCACCATTCATCATTTTATATATTTCCTCAAGATTCTCTAAGTCGCTTTTATAATCTTCCAGATAATTTTCACGGTAATATTCTATGAAGCACTCAAATTGTTCTTTCGTTAACGACTCAAGTGTGATTTCATCCAACATGGTGAGGAATGACATTTTTACGAACAAATACACAAAGAAGAGATAGACTACGAGAAAGCTAATTGACACGGAATTAAAATCTCACTTGATAGGAATCTTTTGAGTCGACCTAAGCTAGATTGAATCCGAAACCTACGCTATTCCCCGGCAGCGGCGCCAAAAACTTGATGCGGTAGTCGTAGGACTTCAACAAGAAGTTTTACAACTCCCTAGGCAGTGTACCTAATCGTTGCAGTGTAGTATAGGCAAGGGTCGGGGTTGTTATCATTCTCTAGGGGAATAGCACGGTGAAGGCCGGATCGAATGTTCATAAAGGTCTAAGGGTTGAAGGAAGATTATTTTTGTGTTTTTATGTTTTATGAAAGCGAGTAAATTCTGGTTTTAGAGAGGTTTTAGTTTTAAGCTAATTAAACAAATAAACTAAATAACAATTATACAATGAAGCGTATTTACATGGGATGCACTACTCCTTGCTAGCTATCCAATTCTACCTATTGCTTTGTCACACTTGAGATGTAATGTGTAAGCATTTCCTAATTCATAAACGGATTACACGAACCCGTTGTCTATGTAATATTCTGTTAGGGCAACGCACAAGTAAGGTAGTATGAAGACTATTACAAGGCCCCTAAGAGTATATTACATGCAATTGAAATATCTTAAGAGGGATCAACCATATAAGGGGTAAGGTAGTATGAAGACTGTTACCCATGGTATCCTTTCTACACAATCACGTTTCCTTAGACATATCAACAGCGATACAGACAAAAGCTGGTTTTCTAGAGCCTAACGCACACATTGATAACGCCCAAATTATACATGTTTTCGGTGGCGTTATTTAATTATATTTAATCATTTCTTGTGAACTTTTGATACTTAATAGCATGAATTACTTGCAGGTTTACTTAAAGACATCTCGAGGATAAGCACAATAAAGATCGAGTATTTATATGCTAAAGAACACAACATACAAGAAAAGATAAAGTTCAAATTCTAAAAGTGCAAATGTGCGCCGCACTTACCAATTGTGCGCCGCACTTCTCCTCAAGTCAAAGAAATAAAGACTTAGTCAAAATTCAGCATTAGCTCCACAAATACGCCGCACTTACAACCAAGTGCGCCGCACTTCCCATCTGATTATGTAGAATTAATGAAGACTTAAATGCTACTGCATTAACACCCTAAGTACGCCGCACTTACAACCTTGTGCGCCGCACTTTCTCAATAAACGTTTATTACCCTCGCATTTAATCACCAAGTACGCCGCACTTACAACCTTGTGCGCCGCACTTTTACCCCTGACTTAGCCTATAAATAGGGGATGAATTTCAAACATTTCATTCATCCCTCATCCCACTATTTCATTCTTCAATCAATCCTCTCATCTATTCTTCAACTCACACACATTCACCAAGCATAAACACCACACCCTTTTGAAGAATCAAGATCAAATAACCAAGAACGAAGAAGATCATCATACTAGTTTGGCAAAATAATGAAGTGTATTATTGAATCAAGCGATGTTATGAACCGCTTAGCCATGAGAGGCTAAATCTCTCATGACTACTCGGTGATGTTATGATAATGAATAAGTGTTTGGTATGATCGTGATCTCTTTAAATCTCAAGCTTATGTTGCAATCGTGTTATATCATATCTTATCGGTTTTGCTTATCAACTTAGATTATATAATCATACCGGTGTAGGTCGAAAGACCCGTTATGATCTATGTGATTTTAAAGATTTGTCTATGATCTTTATCATCTGTGTCGAGAAATCCACTTTCTTAAATTGATAAACAAAATAAGTTTTGATATAATAAGTAACTAAACTATTTGAGTGACACATTTGGTCTAGTCTACTAAATATAAGTCTTAAGTTAATCAAGTTAATTTGTGAAAACGTTTTCTGACCAGAAATCCTTTTTGTAAGTTAAAGGTTCCATTTTCAAGATCATTTCCAACACTTATGAATTATTTTCAACTAACCGAGTAGTCATCTTTATTTATCATTGGTAAAACAAAAAGTTATTTTCAAGTTAAAGTTTATTTTCTTTCTGATTATCTAAACAATACTCAAATCACTGTAGACGACCTGGTCTTACCTAAAAAGGTTATACTGCATACGTGGGTTATACTTTTACCCGTGTGCTTCCCTATAATAAAATTGGTATTTTCAGTCATTATAAATTTAAAGCTTTTTGAAACACATCAAAGTTTTTAGCGCCGTTGCCAGGGATTTTTAAGCTGTTCTGTAGTCAACTCTGGAAAATTACTTTAACTCCCCCTCTTTTTCAATAAAAATCATCGTACAGTTTTCTGGCAAACTGACCCAAACAATTTCTCTCTTGGATGCATACACGTGCTTCCAATTCTGAACTTGTTGAACCTTTACCTGAACCTGAACGCACTCTGAATCGGAGATTTCGTCAACGAAACAGGAGAGTTCCATACGGTCAAAGAGATAATCCACCACAACACCCAAGAATTTTCTACCCGTCAATTCTTAACATCAATTACTTTTGTCACTTTCTTGATATTTTTTGAAATTGCGATCCAATGGATGATGAACCCATGTGGGCTGCCGATCGTGTTGTCACTCCGACTCCCGGTTCCGCAATCACTATTCCTGAAACCGCAAACGAGTTTGCCATTAATGGTAACCACTTGACTCTCGTCAATGGAAACCAATTTGATGGTAGAAACCAAACCGATCCTCATAAACACATTCATGAGTTCCTTGGAATCTGTGATATGTTTAAATACAGAGATACCGAAAATGAAGTTGTCCGCCTAATGATGTTTCCCCTATCACTCACTAGAGAAGTAAAAACATGGCTGAACAAACTCAACGAAGGAACTATTGAAACGTGGGATGAACTTCGAACTGCTTTTATTGGCCGATTCTTTCCCCCAGCTCTTTTCGACCGACTCCTCGGAGAAATCCGTGCCTTTTCTCAACATGAAAACGAATGTCTGACCGATGCTTGGCTTTGTATGAAAGAAATGCTCTGAAACTGCAATGGTCATAACCTTTCTAAAGGTAATATTATCAAAATCTTCTATCATGGTCTCAGCGAAATAACCCAAGAAGTTCTGAATGCCGCAGCTGGTGGTATTTTCATCTATAAAACACCAAATCAAGCTTATCAGCTTCTCGTAGATAAAGTTTTACTCAAGCTTGATTGGGCTAAAAATCAAAAGACCAAAACGTCTCTCAAGAAAACTGTTGCTTTCGTCGATGAAGGTAGCAATAATACCGACACTAACAAAATTATGGCCCGAATGGATGCTATGACCATGAAAATAGATGCTCAGTACAAAGAACTCCAATCTCGTGCTAAACAATCAACTCCCGATCTTAACGAAGACATCATACCTATGTCCCGTGAAGAAAAAGCCAAATTCATGCAAACATTCCGTAAGACTCGTTTTTATAATGATTACCACGACCGAGACTCGAATAGCGATAATTGCCGTTCAAACGGACGGAATGATTATAACCGAGACAACTACCGATCTAACACCGATGACAAACCATACGATCTTCAAAAACAATTCAACGATTTCATGAAATCTCAGCAATCAACCAACACTTTTGTCAAAGAAACATTCATGGACCTCAAAACTCAACTCGAAACAGTAGCCAAAAATCATCAAGCTTCAATCCAGAATCTTGAAACTAAGTTCGACGGGCTTGCTGACAAGCAATCTGGACGACCTTCTGGATCTCTTCCAAGAAACACTTAACCTAACCCACGAGGTAGCAACTCTAAAGCTTACCAACCACCACAAGCTCGTAACGAGCATGTGAATGTCGTATTCATAAGAAGTGGTGAATCCTACAATCCACTAGAAACCCCGAATGATGAACAAAACAAATCTGAACCCCTATCAACTTCGATAGTGATGATGAGGACGATGAACCTACCTTACAACTAAAAACTCAAACCCAAAACCAGTCAAAGAAACACCATCACCCAAACCGTATAAACCAAAAAATTTATATCCTCAACCCCTTAGAAAAGAAAAAATGGAAGCCCAATACGGAAAATTCCTTGACATGATCTGAGCCGTCCGAATCAATGTACCTCTTGTCGATGTCTTAGCCGGAATGCCTAACTATGGAAAAATTTTCAAAGAACTTATAAGCAACAAGCATAAAATAGAACAAATTTATGTCGCTTTCCTTAGCGATGAAAGTTCAACGATGATCCAAAATAAAGTTCCACCAAAATTAGGAGACCCCGGAAGTTTCCTTATTTCATGTAATTTTAACAAAACTTTCTCATGTAATGCCTTAGCCGATTTAGGTGCTATCATTAACCTTATGCCGTATTCCTTATTCTGGCGAAACTATCTCTCGAAACTTTTAAACCTACCAAAATGAGCGTAAGATTAGCCGAAATTCATTCTAAATACCTGTTGGAATAGCTAAAAATATGCTGTTGAATGTTGGTAAATTCACTTTTCCTGTCGATTTCTAGTTATTTCGAAATGGAAGAAGACAGTAAAGTTTCCCTCATCTTGGGACAACCCTTTCTTTACATTGCTGATGTAGTTATTCGAGTTAAATGAGAAAAACAATCTTGGAGTTGGGACTGGACGAATGATCTATAATATCGACTCTGCAATGAAACACTCTTACTCAAACGATGATACCTGTTTTAGTATCGATGTTATCGATGAAATTTTAGAAGAAGATTTCGACGCTCTTTTGGACGAAGGAAGCAAAATCCTCTATTCCATCGAAGGAACCCTTCTTGAAGAATAAATTTTTTCTGAATTTAATGAATTCATAGCAATGGCTGAAGATGAAAATTATGAATCTGAATCCGATACCGAAGAACCACCATTTTGAAAAATCACCATCAACACAGATTATAAAATCAAGACATCCCTTGAAGAACCTCCTACGGATCTTGAACTCAAACCTCTTCCTGATAACTTAGAATATGTATTCTTAGAAGAACCATCCTTTCTCCATGTAATCATACCATCTCAATTATCTGCTCAAAACAAAGGCAAACTTGTATTCGTCCTTAAAAAACACAAAGAAGCTTTTGCCTAGAAAACGACTGACATTCCTAGTATCTGCCCATCATTCTGCAAGCACAAAATACAACTTCTGGATGACAAGAAACCGTTGTCGCTCAAAATAACAACGGAAGTGAATCCAAATATGCAAGAAGCTGTTAAGAAATAAATCATGAAACTCTTAGATACCGGTATTATTTATCCAATTGCCGATAGTCCTTGGGTAAGTCCTATTCACTGTGTACCAAAGAAAGGAGGTATTACAGTTGTCACAACAAAATGATGAATATTGTCCCAACAAGAAACCATTAGGGTTGGCGAGTGTG
Source organism: Tanacetum coccineum (assembly GCA_026074375.1). Taxonomy (NCBI): domain Eukaryota; kingdom Viridiplantae; phylum Streptophyta; class Magnoliopsida; order Asterales; family Asteraceae; genus Tanacetum; species Tanacetum coccineum. The sequence continues at coordinate 9,377 of BQNB010105926.1, read as the reverse complement.
CATCGATTATCGTTTAACTCAATGAAGAAACGCAAGATCATTTTCCCTTTGCCGTTTATGGAGCAAAATGTTAGAAAGACTTCACTGAGAAATAAATATTTCTCTTATCCTCGATAGTTTTTCTGGAATATTTTCAAATTCCTGTCGATCCTAATGATCAAGAAAAAACAACATTCACATGTCCTTTCAGAACATACGCTTATAGGCGAATGCCTTTCGGGCTATGCAATGCCCCAACTACATTCCAAAGGTGCATGCTGGCAATCTTCCACGACATGATTGAAGAATCCGTCGAAGTATTCATGGAAGATTTCTCCGTCTTTGGAAACTCTTTCGACAAATGCCTAAACAATCTCGATAAAATGCTTTAGCGTTGTAAAGATGCTCATCTTGTCCTTAATTGGAAAAAATGTCACTTCATTGTCAAAGAAGGAATTGTGCTTGGGCACAAGGTGTCTAGCGCAGGACTTGAAGTCGACAAAGCAAAAATCAACGTAATCTCAAAACATCCACCCCTTACTAATATCAAAGGAATTAGAAGCTTTCTTGGACATGCCAGTTTTTACCGAAGGTTCATAAAATATTTTTCAGAAATTGCTCGACCTCTAACTAAGCTGCTTGAAAAAGATACTCCATTTGAATTCAATGATGAATGTCAAAAAGTATTCGATTTATAATAAGAGAAACTCACATGTGCTCTTGTGATTGTAAGCCCAAACTGGAATCTTCCGTTTAAACTTATGTGTGATGCAAGTGATTTCGCAATTAGAGCTGTCTTAGGTCAAAAAGATGGTAAAAACTTTCACCCGATCTACTTCGCTGCGCATACCCTTAATCATAAATCGCAATTAAAAATACACCGTAACTGAAAAAGAACTGATGGCTGTAGTTTTTTCATTCGATAAAGTAATTCGATCCTTTCTTATTTTATCAAAAACTATTGTTCACACCAATCATTCAGCTCTTAAGCATTTTTATTCAAGAAACAAGATTGGCTAAAACCCGTCTCATTGATGGATTTTACTCTTTAAAGAATTTTGACATAGAAATCAAGGTAGAAAAGGAACAAAAAATGTTGTGTTGAACCACTTGTCCCAGATTGAAAAATGACTAGTCGAAGTGATGACATTGATGTTGATGATAACTTTCCTGGAGAGACCCTTATGGAAATTAACACCAAAAATGAAACCATGGTTCGCAGACTTTGCAAACTATTTGGTAGCTGATATTATACCAAAAGGGATGACGTACCAACAAAAGAACAAATTCTTCTCTGACCTCAAAAACACTAAATTCTGGGAGGACCTAACCTATTCAAATTATGTTAGGATGGAATAATCAGTCGTGTTATCTCCGGTATAGAAAAACCGAACAATTTTAGATCATGTCACCTTGACCAAACCGGTTGGACATTTATGGACCAAACGTGACCGCTGAAAAAGGTCCTAGATGCAGGTTTTTACTGAGCCAACGATCATAAAAGATGCTCATTACTCTAGTTCAACTTTTGCGAAAGCTGCAAAAGACGGGAAATATATCCGAAACGTGTTGATGAGATGCCCTTAAACCAACATTCAAGTATTGTCAAATTTTCAATATATGGGGTATTGATTTTTATAGGACCATTCTAAATTCAATAAAGTTGAAAACATTTTGTCGTTGGTGATTAGTCTCTAAATGGGGCCGAAGCTCAAGCCTTACCAACCAATGATGCCCGAGTGGTTATCACTTATTTCTCTAAAGCAACTGATTCTGCCATTTTAGAATGCCCAAAAGCACTAATCAAAGACAGAGGGTCACACTCTGCAAACGAAATAAAGGAGAAAAGACGATGAAGAGATATGGAGTTAACTACCATTTTTATACATCATATCACCCTTAAACTAGTGGTCAAGTTGAAAACATGAACAGAGCTCTTAAAAGAATTCCTGAAAAAACTGTTAAAGACAATCCTGCTATTTGGTCAAGAAAACTTGATGACGCTCTGTGGGCTTTTCGCACTACTTACAAAATACCTACCGGTACCACACCCTACAAACTTATATATAGAAAGAATTGCCACTTATCATTTGAAATTGAACACCGTGCATACTGGGCTTTGAAGAATTGCAACCCAGATCTCATTGTTGTAGGTGAAAAAAGAATGTTCTAGTTACACGAGCTAAACGAATTTAGACATCAAGCCTATAAAAACTCTCGATTATACAAAGCAAGAACCAAAATCTGGCACAGTAGAAAATTAAGAATGAGAAAAGAATTCAAACATGGGAATAAGGTTCTGCTCTTTCACTCGAAGTATAAATTTAAACAGCCGAAACTAGATCTCGTTGGCTAGGACCATACGTAGTAAAATATCAATATTCTTCCGGATATGTTGAACTATATGGTAAATATGGAAAAACGTTTATTGTTAATGGCCATCGACTAAAAGTATATCATGAAAAAGAAGATTATAATGACCCAAGGGAAGAAGTCACTCCCTTCTTTCCCAAAGAATGGCTCACCAAGTTTGAGTCTAGCTAATGACTCTCTTAAAAATTAAGCGCTTCTCGAGAGGCAACCCATGCTTCACTTAAGTGTGGAGGAGTCCCTCCTCCATTCTTCTGTAATATCTTTTATTTTTATTTTTTTTATTTTCTAAAAAAAACAGCAAAAATATTTTCTTTTTGTGTGCTTTTGTGTGTTTACTTTTTTTATGCAGGTAATATAACTTAAAGATTTGGAAAAATTATAAAGTCTGCTCAATGATAGCTATCTCGCAGTTATATACTTATATGCCCCGGGAAGTACCGTTTTCTCTTAATTTTCCCTATTTTATCTCTATTATCAGTTATCACATTGAGGGCAATATTCAACTTACATGTGGAGAAGAGCCAAATAGGAAAAATTAATCATATCCCTTCATGTTTGACTTGTCAAATTTTTACCAACTAATACTTTTAAAAAACTAAAAAATTTAATTAATATATATGCTTTCAAATTTAAAAAAAATGCTCTTAGTAAGGCAAATCCAACAGGATTAACACTATAGCTAGCACAATGGACCACTAATTGTGCAGTATTATAAAGCCTTTAAAATATTCGGGTACCCACTTTTGGTACCTAAGATAATTGATGCCTTTAGCGTGTTCGAGTTAAGGAGTGAGCAATCATATATATCTATTCCATCGTTATGGATGTGTATATGTGGTTTTGTCACCTTTTCTAGAACAATGGTATTTGTTGATAATTATATTTGAGTGAGCCGGTAATTTAGAAGCTCTAGAACTTGTGCTTGATCATCATTTACTAGACCGAAGCCTAATTAATCATATGATATGAATCATGCAAGTCTCTGTTCTTGCAAGTGCTCCCTTTAGTGCTAAATTGCTAAAAATCCCAAGTAAAGAAGTTAAAGATAAAAGAAGAAGTTCTGTGCCAAGCCTTAGTTATGATTATCATGAAGAAAAAAATAGAAAAGAAAGAAAATATATAGTAGCTCAAATAAAGGAGAAAATATATAGTAGCTCAAATAAAGGCTTAAGACCCGACACATGAAGATTAGTTTATGCTTCCGCTTCAGTATCAAGTTCCGCCCTTTGGTCAAGTTTATGTGTCAAGTACAAGCCTATGGTAGCTGTCTAGATTATGTCTGTGCAAATTGAGTGTCTCACAAAAATATATAAACCCTATCTGAGTGACTAAGTGAATTTTAAATCAAACACATTTCCCTGTGAGGTGCTATGTTATATGTTAATGCTTGAAAAGCTATCTAAACCTGTAAACACATGTAAAATATAAATTTTCTCCACGTCACGATAAATGATCTTGTTTTCTCGCTTTTATTGCTTGAGGGCAAGCAATAGCTAAGTGTGGAGGGATTTAATAGTGCCCAAATTATACATGTTTTCGGTGGCGTTATTTAATTATATTTAATCATTTCTCGTAAACTTTCGATACTTAATAGCATGAATTACTTGCAGGTTCACTTAAAGACATCCCGAGGATAAGCACAATAAAGATCGAGTATTTATATGCTAAAGAACACAACATACAAGAAAAGATAAAGTTCAAATTCTAAAAGTGAAAATGTGCGCCGCACTTACCAATTGTGTGCCGCACTTCTCCTCAAGTCAAAGAAATAAAGACTTAGTCAAAATTCAGCATTAACTCCACAAGTATGCCGCACTTACAACCAAGTGCGTCGCACTTCCCATCTGATTATGAAGACTTAAATGCTACTGCATTAACACCCTAAGTACGCTGTACTTACAACCTTGTGCGCTGCACCTTCTCAATAAACATTTATTACCCTCGCATTTAATCACCAAATACGCCGCACTTACAACCTTGTGCGCCACACTTTTACCCCTGACTTAGCCTATAAATAGGGGACGAATTTCACACACTTCATTCATCCCTCATCCCACTAATTCATTCTTCAATCAATCCTCTCATCCATTCTTTAACTCACACACATTCACCAAACATAAACACCACACTCTTTGGGAGAATCAAGATTAAATAACCAAGAACGAAGAAGATCATCATACTAGTTTAGCAAAATAATAAAGTGTATTATTGAATCAAGCGATGTTATGAACCGCTTAGCCATGAGAGGTAAATCTTCTCATGACCTACTCGTGATGGTTATGGATATGATAAGTGTTTGGTATCTGATCGAGATTCTTTAATTCAAGCTTTTAACAAATTGTGTTGCAATCGTTGTTATATCTATTTTATCGGTTTTTGCTTATCAACTTTAGATTATATAAATCTACCGGTATAGTTCGAAAGACCCGTTATGATCTATGTGGTTTTAAAGATTTGTCTATGATCTTTATCGTCTGTGTCGAGAAATCCACTTTTGTGAATTGATAAACAAAATAAGTTTTGATATAATAAGTAACTAAACTAATTGAGTGACACATTTAGTCTAGTCTACTAAATATAAGTCTTAAGTTAATCAAGTTAATTTGTGAAAACATTTTTTGACGAGAAATCCTTTTTGTAAGTTAAAGGTTCTATTTTCAAGATCATTTGCAACACTTATGAATTATTTTCAACTATCTGAGTAGTTATCTTTATTTATCATTGGTAAAACAAAAAGTTATTTTCAAGTTAAAGTTTATTTTCTTTCTGATTATCTAAACACTACTTAAATCTCGGTGGATGACCTGGTCTTACCTAAAAAGATTATACTGCATACGTTAGTTATACTTTTACCCGTGTGTTTTCCTATAATAAAATTGGTATTTTCAGTAATTATAAATTTAAAGCTTTTTGAAACACATCACACATCCATCAACAAGAAGCAATAAGGAACAAGAATTATAAACTATAATTAATTAGACTCGTTGAATATGTCACAAACAACAAGATCTAATCAATTAATGACTAGGTTTATGCATTCCCAAATAAATACTAGATGAATTAGCCAAGCATACTTAAGCAATAGAAATCATAATCAACAAAAGGAATTAAAGACATGAATTAAGATAAATATGATAATCAAACCATTACAAGATATTTATAGAATGAATTAAGTCTTCTAAGTTTCTGGAAAAACACATACCCAAACCCTTTAGTCGGCCCTAGGGTTTGAGGCTTGATAAAAATGAAGTTATGAGGTTGTATTTATAGACAAAACTTAAACCAACCTTCCCGACGCAGTCGGAGAAAATAGTAATGCCGTCACAGCGACATTTTTCGCACGGTTGTAGATTTTCTCGTCCTCTTCGCGTGAGCAGTTGAATCGTCGAAATCCGAGTTCGTATGAAGGAGTTATGATTAAAACAATATCTACTATTTCGCGCGCAAGTGAAATGGTCTTCTTAATCTCGTGATACAAAATCTTCAAGGGTTTCTTTAGGTCGGCCACGTTTTGACGCCGTCACTAGATAGGTCACGACGGCGTCGCGTTATACATGCGACGTCGTCTTCACGCTCTGTAAGTAATAATTCTTCATGGATTTGGTGTAGGTCTGTAATCCTGTCCGTTTCTTCTCCAAATGAGCCCAAGTCACGTGTATTTCCTTTAAATGCCTTCCAAATGCTAAATACCTAAAAAAGAATGATTAAGTACCTATTTTGGGTATAAATGCATGATTTAGAGGGTTAAACGACCCCGAAAAAGTGTATAAAATAACACCTCATCAGAGTTTGTCCAAGTAACTAAGAAAACATCACCTAGTGCTACTATAGGAAGTGTCAAACAAACACCAGCTTTAAAACTTGGTCAATAACTTGGAAAAACAAAATCCAAATACGACCCAAAACGCCCCTTAGGAGACCTAACACTTTATACAGAGCGAATACCACCAAGTAGGTTCGAACTATTCATTACAACAAGGATATCAATTTCAACCACCTAACTTTGGTTGTTAGGTACCTTAACCTCTGATGTGTTTTAAAAGCTTTAAATTTATAAGACTGAAAATACCGGATAATTATATGGAAACACACGGGTAAAAGTATAACCCACGTATGCAGTATAATCTTTTTAGATAAGACCAGGTCGTCCACAGGGATTAGAGTAGTGTTCAAATAATCAGAAAGAAAATAGACTTTAACAATTTTGAAAATAATTTTTACTTTACCAATGACAAAAAGTATGACTACTCGGATAATTGAAAAATAACTTATAAGTTTTGGAAATGATTTGACCTTGAAGATGGGGTATTAATTTATAAAGACGATTTCTCGTCAGAAAACGTTTTCACAAATCAACTTGTTAACTTAAGACTTATATTTAGTTAACCAGACCAAATGTGTCACTCAAATAATCCAGTTACTCTTATATCAAAGCTTATTTTGTTTATCAATTTACAAAAGTGGATTTCTCGGCACAGGCGTTAAAGACCATAGACAAATCTTTAAAACCACATAGATCATAACGGGTCTTTCGACCTATACCGATATGATTATATAATCTAAGTTGATAAGCAAAAATAGATAAGATGGGATATAACAGGGTTGCAACATAAGCTTAGGATTAAAGCGATCAAGATCATACCAAACACTTATTCATTATCGTAACTTCACCGAGTAGTCATGAGAGATTTAGCCTCTCATGGCTAAGGGGTTCATAACAAAAGTACTCATTATATAAATTTCCATTATTTCAATAATAAAGTAAGAAAATTTCTTCGTTCTTGATTGTTAGATCTTTTCTTTAAGGGAAAAAGTGTTTCTTGGTGTTTTGGTGAAAGGAGAAGGGTATGTGTGTGTAGAATAAGTGGAAATGGTTGTGAGAGGGGTGATAGGAATGAGAAATTTTGTCTCAATTTATAGGCAAAATTTGGTGAAAAGTGCGGCGCACTTACAAATAAGTGCGGCGGACTTAGGGAGTTAATGCGATAGTATTTAATGGCTTTTACTGGAAGTGCGACACACTTACAAATAAGTGCGGCGGACTTCTTAAGCTTTTGGCTAGAAATCTTTCTTTTCTTGTATTCGCCTCCCAAAGTGTATAGATTCTTGAGCTTGGGTCTTTAGAGTCTTCAAGTGGACCTATAAGCAATTTAAGCTTAATTAAGTATCAAAAGTTCACGAGAAATGATCAAATATATATAAATAACGCCAAAGAAAACATGTATAATTTGGGCCTTATCAAATCCCTCCACACTTAGCTTATTGCTTGCCCTCAAGCAATGAAAGCAAAAAATTAAAATCATTTATCGTGACGTGGAGAAAATTTGATTTTTTTTAAGAGATTGTATTTTTAGATAACTTTTCAGGCATAGACATATAGCATAGCACCTTACATAGGGATAGTGTTTGATTTTAAAATTCACTCAGATAGGGTTTAGATATGTTTTTGTGAAGAACACTCAATTTGCACAGACATAATCTAGACAGCTGCCATAGGCTTGTACTTAACACATAAACCTGGCCGAAGGATGAAAATTTGGTACTAGAGAGGATCCAATCTTCATGCGCCGAACATAAGCCTTTATTTCTTCGAACGATTATAACACATTTTTTTAACATGATGATAATTAAGGCTTGGCATAGGACTTCTTCAATCAATTTTCAGATACTTCAGCAACATAGCACTTAAGGAATCGCTTGCAATAACATAGCCTTGCGGGATACATTACATGTGATACGTCTTCGATTCTAGGTAAATGATGACTTAAAGCACAAGTTTCTAGAGCTTCTAAATTACCGGCTCTCTCAATATATAATTATCAACATACCATTGTTCTAGAAAAGGCGACAAAAGACACATACCCTACACATCCGTAAAGACGGAATAGAACCCAATATGACTGCAATCAAACCTTAACTCGAACAAGCTAAAGGCATCAATTATCTTAGGTACCAAAGGTGGATACCGGAATAAAGGCTTAGATTTCTCATAATTTAGTGGATTGGGGTATGCTAGTTATAATGTCAATCCGGTTGGATTTGCCTTACTAAGAGCATTTTTTACTTTTGAAAGCATATATAATTAAGATTATTCATAAAATATCAGCTAAATTTTTTTTTAATAGGGCAAACATAGAGGGATATGATTAAATTTTCCTATTTGGCTCCCCTCCACACTTAAGTTGAACATTGCCCTCAATGTGATAACTGATAATGTTATGAATTATTAATTTTGTAATAGTTAGTATTCCTACTGGTAGAATACTTATAGTTCCTGCTGGTAGAGTTATTATATCGTTCCTGCTGTTAAGTACAATTGGGTTCCTGCTGGTAGCATAGTTCATGCTGGTAGCATAGTTCATGCTGTCAGTAGTAATAGTCAACCCGTATATTTAGTAGTTAGTTGAGAATAATTGATTATGATGAGATATATTAGGAAGAGATAATGCATATCTTCTGTACGCGTATTATCTACGCAAATTAGGGTTTCTCTAGTATATAAGAAGCATTCGGCCAAAGGTTGTATAAATCTCGAAAACACTTTTCTTAATACTAATATAGATCCATAGAGGATCATTGTTATTTAGTTATTCTTCTTTAACTCTATTGTTTATATTCCGCATAAACTTTAGTTTATTGTTAGAGTCTCTCCTGTAGTTTGCTTGTGATTACATAAGTATTCTACAAACCCTAAAGGGCTCAAAGATCTGTCTAGGACTGGACCAACAAGTGGTATCAGAGCCTGGTGAGAGTCTCTATAAAAGAAGAACCTTTTTCAAAACAAATTCAGATAACCATCTCAAAAGCCTTAACAATGACTTCATCCTCAGCAGATGAATCACAAAACCATCCTGAAAAAACTCAAACACAAAATGTCCAACAAATTGTTACAACCACTGTCTCAAACAACAATGCAAAATTTCCTTACTTAAAGAAGGATGAATATGAGACGTGGGCCATGAAGATGGAGTACTGGATCATGAACAGTGATCACCATTTGTGGAATGTTGTTCTGAATAGGAACA
>BQNB010105925.1:0-23499 GCA_026074375.1 Tanacetum coccineum | reverse complement strand
AAATCAATCAGAATATGGTTATGGCCTTTTGGGGTGTAGTAGTATCTATTATGTAGCTTAGATAGTTACCACTCTAAATTTTGTATATTGGCATATACCATTTTGAACAATGTCTTATCAGTAAAATTTTACTGATTGCTATATTTTGTGTTTTATGGTTGATTTAGTGTCTTTTCTTTTTGGCGTTACATAGTAGTAATATAGAATACTTGAACTAGTTATGTTTGTTCCTATCCCAAGCAATGTTATTGTCCATTTTACATATAATATAAATATTGTTTTCAACATTCAGAAAATAGTATCTTTCAAAAAAGTAGATTAGTACAAAGTGGTGTTGGATGAAGTTCATACCATCAAGATTAGTAAATACACGTTCATTTGTAAGTTAATATATAGGTGCATGAAGCTCATATAATAAATACACATACATTTAATACACGAGCATTACTTTTTTCTTCGCATATGAATTAAGACTTGTAAATACACGTTCATTAAATTATGAGTAAGGATTGAAGCATTGCTCCTACTAGCGTATTTTTTAAACTAAAAGTGCAAAAATATGAGATATTGATGTTTACTAGACGGTTATTTAAGTTTTGTTAGAATGTATATTTACATGTGAAAATTATAAGCAATGATTGGAGATTTTATCTTACAAGTGTATTTTTATACTAGAAGTGCAAAATTATAAGATATTGATATTAAATACACGATTATTTAAGTTTAGTAAAATTATCTTCAGGCGTGAAAATTATAAGCAAGGATTGAAACATTGCTCTAACTAGCGTATTTTTTATATTAGAAGTGCAAAAATATGAGATATTGATGTTTACTATACGATTATTTAAGTTTTGTAAGAATTATCTTCACATGTGCAAATTATGAGCAAGGATTGAAGATTTTATCTTACTAGTGTATTTTTATACTAAAAGTGCAAAATTATAAGATATTTATATTTTCACGCATGCAAATTATGAGCAAGGATTGAAGCATTGCTCTTACTAGCGTATTTTTTAAACTAAAAGTGCAAAAATATGAGATATTGATGTTTACAAGACGGTTACTTAAGTTTTGTAAGAATGTATCTTCACATGTGCAAATTATGAGCAATGATTGAAGATTTTATCTTACAAGTGTAATTTTTATACTAGAAGTGCAAAATTTTAAGATAATGATATTTAATACATGATTATTTAAGTTTCGAGCTAATTATGAGCAAGGATTGAAACATTGTCTAACTAGCGTATTTTTTTATATTAGAAAAGCAAATATATGAGATATTGATGTTCGATTATTTAAGTTTTGTAAAAATTATCTCCACATGTGCAAATTATGAGCAAGGATTGAAGATTTTATCTTACTAGTGTATTTTTTTATACTAGAAGTGCAAAATAATAAGATATTGATATTTTCACGCGTGCAAGTTATGAGCAAGGATTGAAGCATTGCTCTTACTAGCGTATTTTTTATACTTGAAGTGCAAAAATATGAGATATTTATGTTTACTAAACAATTATTTAAGTTTTGTAAGAATTATCTTCACATGTGCAAATTATGAGCAAGGATTGAAAATTTTATCTTACTAGTGTATTTTTTATACTAGAAGTGCAAAATTATTAGATATTAATATTAGAAGTGCAAAAATATGAGATATTAATATCTAATAGACGATTATTTAAGTTTTTTAAATATATTCACACATGCAAATTATGAGTAAGTATTGAAGATTTGATCTTAATAGTGTATTTTATATATAATAAGTGCAAAAATATGATATATTGGTATTTAATAGAAAACTATTTAAGTTTTGTAAGAATATCTTCACACGTGCAAATTATTTGCGATGATTGAGGCTATGATCTTACTAGCTATTTTTTATATTAAAAGTGCAAAACTATGAGATATTGATATCTAATATATTTAAGTTTTGTAAAAATATCTTCATACGTACAAATTATGACCAAGGATTGAAGATTTGATCTTACTAGTGTATTTTAAATACTAGAAGTGCAAAATATTATATATTGGTATTTAATATAAGGTTATTTAAGTTTTGTAAAATTATCTTCTCGCGTGCAAATTATGAGCGAGGATTGAAACATTACCCTTACTAGCGTATTTTTTAATACTAGAAGTGCAAAATTATGAGATGTTAATGTTTAGTAGACGATTATTTAAATTTTGTAAGAATATCTTCATGCATGCAAATTATGAGCAATGTTTGAAGCTTTGATCTTACTAGCGTATTTTTATACTATAAGTGTAAAATATATGAGGTATTGATGTTTAATAGACGATTATTTATGTTTTGTAAGAATATCTTCACGCGTGCAAATTTTGTGTAAGGATTGAAGCTTTGATTTTACTAGAGTATTTTTTATATTAGAAGTGCAAAAATAAGAGATATTTTTGTTTAATAGATAATTATTTAAGTTTTGTAAGATTATCTTCACTCGTGCAAATTATAAGCAAATATTGAAGCTTTGATCTTACTAGCGTATTTTTTATATTAGAAGTTCAAAAAATTGAGATATTCATGTTTAATAGACGATTATTTAAGTTTTGTACGAATATCTTCACTCGTGCAAATTATGAGCAAATATTAAAGCTTTGATCTTACTAGCCTATTTTTTATACTTTTTTAGAACGACCTGTTTGTTGTTAGTGGTTCAGGTCCAGCAGTGACATCCAATTGGATAGGACCCTGAACCCGCCTATACTTCTTTATATTCCGCTTGAAGGGGTAAAAGTCCTGGGTGAGACTCGAACTCGAGACCTCCCTTAGCCAAACAACCCCTCCCCAAGCCCCCTAAAGAATCTTGGTGCCCAACTGAGCTAGCCCAGTTGGTTTAGCGTATTTTTTATACTAGAAGTGTAAAAATATAAGATATTCATGTTTAATAGACTATTATCTAAGTTTTGTAAGAATATCTTCACACGTGCAAATTATGAGCGATTATTGAGGATTTGATCTTACTAGCGTATTTTAATATTAAAAGTACAAAATTATGAGATATTTATTTAAGTTTTGTAAGAATATCTTCACATGTGCAAATTATGAGTCAGGATTAAATATTTGATCTTACTAGCGTGTTTTATATACTAGAAGTGCAAACAGATGATATATTGATATTTAATAGAAGATTATTTAAGTTTTGTAAGAATATCTTCACACATGCAAATTATGAGCGATGATTGAGGCTTTGATCTTGCTAGTGTAATTTTTATATTATAAGTGCAAAAAATAAGATATTGATATTTAATAAATTTAAGTTTTGAAAGAATATCTTCACACGTGCAAATAATGACCAATGATTGAATACTTGATCTTACAAGTGTATTTTGTATACTAGAAGTGCAAAAATATGATATACTGATATTTAATAGAAGATATTTTAAATTTTTTAAAAATATCTTCACGCGTGCAAATTATGAGCAAGGATTGAAACATTGCTCTTACTAGCGTATTTTTTATACTAGAAGTGCAAAATTATGAGATATTCTTATTTAGTAGACGATTATTTAAATTTTGTAAGAATATCTTCACGCATGCAAATTATGAGTGATGATTGAAGCTTTGATCTTACTAGCGTATTTTTATATTAGAAGTACAAAATTAAGAGATTGATGTTTAATAGACGATTATTTACGTTTTGTAAGAATATCTTCGCGCGTGAAAATTATGAGCAAGGTTGAAGCTTTGATCTTACTAGGGTATATTTTATACTAGAAGTGCAAAAATAGGAGAGTTGATGTTTAATTGAAGATTATTTAAGTTTTAAGAATATCTTCTCGTGTGAAAATTATGAACAAGTATTGAAACTTTGGTCTTAGTAGCGTACTGATGTTTCACGATATGTGCAAGTTTTGAAATTTATAAACTAGGATTACCGAACTTCTTAGCGATACACACGAGTAAGTGTATTCGTCAGTTAGTAGCTAAAGGTGATATGGTAAGCCAGGGTTATGCCCAAGGCGGGCGGGGGAACTGATCTCAAGTTGGATTTGATACCGTCTACCTTCACCTACTTTCGACTTCGAGATATAAAGGAAGGGGAAGATGAGAAAGTGGGAGAGGAAGAGGATGGTAAGTAGACGATCCAATTTGATCTTTGAAGTTTTGAGAAACATTTTTGGAATGTGTAATGAATTATATCCATTTCAACTTTATGTTATTTTCTATCTTCTTTTATTGTGTGTTTGGTTGATGAGTTTTTTGTGTTTGGTTGATAATTTGAGACTCGTTTTTTTGGTTACATTTCGTGGTTGTAATTGAACACTCCTATTAATTTGAGATTGGTATTGCCACTATTTTATCAGTGTAATCCAACTAAAACACATTTTAGTAATATTTGGTGCTGGAAAAGTAAATCAAGTCTCCATAGTCATGGGCTTATACATTTCTAGATATTAGCCTATTGCTGCAACCTAGGTACTTGTTCATTGCATCAAAAGTCATGGTGGAAGAACTTAGAGTAATCAAGTCTCATAATGACTAGCTTTTGATCTTCTTTGTGGCAATTGATCTCGTCTGCAATGCATATCTCATACACTACCATTTTTTTACTCATGGCACTTTCAACCCATTTGTAGGTTAATGGTTTGATTTGGGTAAGAATCACATAGAGACATCATTTTTTAACACAAACAAAGAAGATATAGTCCAAAGGCTCACCATTAATTAATTCACTTGTAGATTATAACTAAAAAAGGAGCTTCATGAGCTTAACTTGACATGTCGATGAAACTATAATGGCTTTCCATTCAAGAACATCCTCTAACATAAATTTGTATAAACAAATTTGCTAGACTGCCCAATTCCATTGAAAACTATAAGCCGCAACCAATGACGGAACCAGAAAATAGCTTGTGGGGGGCAAATTTTTTTTTTGACAATTGCAAGAAAATGTGGAAGAAAAAACTAAGATCGAAATGATAAATCGAGTATTGTTACTTAGAGATGAAAGATTTATAAGGTTTTAAAGTGTTGAATATTAGGTTTTAGTATGTAAGTGGGGGGAAATTTGAGTTTTGAATGGGGGACACTTTCAAAAAAAGGTCAAAATTAAAAAAAATTACACTAAATTCTCAACTTTTTCGACGAGCCATGAGGGGCGCCGGCCCCCTATTGTTTAACCATGAATCCGTCCCTGGTCGCAACTAGATGTAGGTTCCTTCATTGAGATGAAGACGTGTGTTTAGAGGAAGATCATTAGTATAAGTCTTCCAGGTTGTACATTTCTACAGAAAAAGGCCTATAAAATGAAGGAATCCAAAAGAGTCCACAAGTAGAGTTTTAAGGGACCCATATTGCGTAAAATAATAAAATAGACCATACTAAGATTTCCAAAATTTAAGTATGAATGGGCAAAATATTGGCATGTGCATTATGTCTGTAGGCTACAACATAATGCGAACATAAACTATAAGAATTGAAGTTGTTGCGAATGGAACAAGTACATAAAAAGATTTAGACGAAAATGAAGCAGGCATGAAATTTTTGTTTGAATTTTTAATCGCTAGAGAAGAGAAATACCTAGAAGCAAAAGAACATGTTCGGTTTCAAATTACTATTTTCCCTTTTCACCAAAAGCGAGTTTCACTAAGCCTCGACAATATTCACAATCGTACCACTTTATTACTAATAGAAAAGAAGAAGCTTTACCTAATATCTAAAAGTTTAGTTTAGATTTAAATACATGTAACAGATCTCATCAACGTCCGGATATCTGAACAAGCCAACTCTCCATCTCCATTTTTTTTTCACCAAAAGCCCATATCTTGAAACTGGTTTATCATCTTTGGCAGTTGCAACAAGTTTCGATCCAAAAGCCGTGTTCTCTAACTTGTCTTTATACATGAAAGAAATTGGCACAAAACTTCCTTTACTTTTGCATAGCCAAACATGGGCCGCCCTCAATACAACCCCTAATGAAGCAGAATATGCTCAAAGTTATAAGAAAACCGAAATCATTCAACATTCCTCAAAGGTATGTCTGTCTTTTGACTTTGGTTCACAAAGGTATTTACCTGGTCTTTGCACAGTGTAAATTACAGCCGAGAATGGAAGATATAGAGCTCAAAAGACTAAGGTTAGAAGAAGCCCCTCCAGTTGTTTCTAATCCGTTTTGGAGGAGATGGCATTCCAAATCATTCTGCATGATCTCTCATGGAGAGAAACTGTCCTTCGATTAGTGCTCGAGTCTGCATTCATAATTTATAGAAACTTCATAAAGCTGTTGTACATTATTATAATTTTGTTGTTGAATGCATTTAGTAACAAATTTTTCTGAGGGGCTGCAAGGTAGAAGTAACATAAATATGTCAGTTTCAACCTATAACTGTGAAAATAGGTCATTCTGAGTTATACCGGTTTGCTAATGGGTCAACTTGGGTTATATCCATTTGCTTATGGTTTAAAAGCATGATATTAGTTAAGCTAAAAAGAAAACCAGTGAGAGAGTTAATGGGTTTTATGTACACATTGTCCTTCCAAGCAGATCATAACCACCTTTAAAGAATTTAAGTGTAACTAAACCGGAAAAGAAAGTCATGCATAAAAAAATGTATTTTGTGTCGATGTACCTTTAATGTGGGTCCATCCACTGACCACTTAGGGTCAGCACCATTGGAAGTAATACTTAACGCATCATTATTTTGAGAACTACCATCACCATTATTGACTATTTTCATTTCATTTTGTCTTTGCCTCTCCCAGTTGACGACCAACCCAGCAAGTTCAATAGCGAGCCGCCGGTTGTCTGAAGTAGTATTATAAGGTAAACCAAGTGATATTATAAGGTAAACAAAGGAGAATGAGAGAATTTACCATCTGAGGTACAAACTTTGCCCTACAATTGTAGAAAAGATCCGAATGCCGAGCAATTAGCTAAAACATGTAAATGAGATTCGAAATTGAGTGTCCTTCCTCCACAAGAATCTTTTTAGTGTAGCGTATCCAAATTGGCATACGAGAATTACCACCAATTGGTAATCTCCTAGGAAGTGCTGGAATTAAATGTCAAAGGGCTTGTTTGACTAACATTTTGTTTTTTGGTTGACAAGTATGAAGAAGGGCAACAAAAACCAGCAAAATAAGATGGGTAATTACTAGGTTTCAAACTTTATGTAGGTCCAAAGTTGCTATATGTAGGCCTACTTTATACAACAGAGGCTAATGGGATGACAATGTGTTTGATACTTGATTTAAAGAGGCAAATTCATATGATCTCTAGTACTTACTATCAGTGGCAAAGATCTTTGGGCAATATATTATCATTACTAGAATATTAGTTAGTGTTATTATAAATGGCAAACTGATAGACCAGCAATAGAGAATACTATGCAATAATTTATGAATACTTTTATCATTCACATATATATCGTACGCACCCAAAGTCTCCCAATCTGTTATTCGAGAAAGCTACTCATAAATTAACCTTGTTGTGATTCTTGTAATAAGATGCTTACCATGACTTGTGAAATATTCAGGGTGCAAAGAAAGTTGAGAAAGCAATGATAATCTGACAAACATGGTGTAAATTGGTGCAACATCTACCTAATGAGTAGAAAAAAAAGATCATTTGAAACCAAAAGTGATGGTTGCTTTCCCAATACCCATGAAGACTTTAACAAGAAAGAAACTCAAAAGCATACTTCATTAGTTGGTATATGGTGTCTTAACATGATTGCCATACTAACCAACTTAGTAATTATATGATGTTAGTTTTACTTTCATACACCCTTGCTTAAAATGTATGGAATGTAGAATAAGTAATATAAAAAAGTGAAATTTAGACCCCTCAACTTTTCTACACTATCTCTGAGTGCACTCAAAAAGTATTTGATTTCATACATGACATGAACATAAATTTTCGATAATCTGGTGGTGAAGCCAAACTATTCACTCCTATGATGTGTATCATATCCAATTAGTCATCTTATAAGAACTCAAATAAAATATTTGCAACATGAACTAGTAAGTGAGATTACTTATTTCTATCTCATGATTTGTCACACATTCACAAATATACCTGTAGTATGATCTTTTCAAGAGCTTGATAGGCCTTCAAGAAGTGACATACATTGATGAAGGCCCACTGCTTACTAGCACTATCTTCACGTTTAAGATGATTCCACCCAAATTTTATGAGCTTCTTCCTACGATGATCAAGGTCAGTCTGGAGATACTTGAGAAGTAAAGTAGCAAGTTGCAATAACTCTATCCTCAAAGGCTCGTCATAGTCAACAGAGACCTATTTAAATTAAAGGAATCAATATGTGGCTCTCAAAAACACATGAAAAACTCATATAAAGTCCATAATTTACCTCTTCAGGAGGTCCAGAAGCTTGTCAACAATTGTTTTGATAATGGTGGTATCTATAACATCCCATGTTTGCTCATTTTGAAATGAAATAGCCAGCATTGGAAGAATCAACATTTGCATGATGACCACCAAGTGATCATGACCTATTTGTTTTGATTGGAAGATAGGTTAAAGGTCAAAACGGGTTCATGAAAGAAAAAAGTTTCACCCATTTTGTTAATTATTTTTTTGACTAATTGGGTCCAATTGACCCGTTAAAGGTTTGGTAATTTTCTTATTTGACCCATTTGAGACTGAAAGCAACACACTTTAACCAATGAGTCGAAACTAGCACATATAATATAAGGATTAGAAACACTTACATGACCATTGAAAATTAGGTCGACACCAGCATTGTACAATAGTTCTTCCATAGCGACCCTCATGCATTTGACTTCTTTGTAATGGGACACATATGTGTTATACCATGGTGGATGCCAAACTCCGACAAGCCATAGTGTCACTCCCCGGTCAACTTTCTCTAAATCCCTCTGCAACCACTTGTATTGATCCAGTGTATGCAACAATGACACAAACGTGTCACATCCCCATAAGTAAACATAATAACAAAAGCTTATAAGTGTAAATAAGATGGATTTTTACATGATTTGTCATAAGCGGTGTAGCCATCAAGCATTAGGACTTGTATGCCTCCTGCATTTAAAGAATAGTACATGGCGGATTTTGAACCACTTTCTTCAGATGGAAACGCGAATCGTGTACTATATGCTGCAAATGTTGTGCTTTCAACTTGTTCTTTGATTTCGTGATTACCTTTTATTGCCATTATCGGTATTTTAGATGTTAATCTCTGCATATACCTGAAGCATTTCGTTAAAAATTGTTAAATCAATATGTTCAAGAACAAAAGCATATGACTTGGGAGGTGTGTGGATGTGTATTGTGAAATGAAAGTGTTGTTCAAAACGCATACCCAAACACCCCCTTACAGAATGATATGATAAGATTCAAACTTTTACCTTCCCCAATAATCCCAACGTGGTTGATAGGTCTCATGAATAGGAGTATTATCAAATGAACAAGAATAACAATCCGAACCAGTACCGTTTGTTAGATATAAGTTAGCATAAGTTGCATCTCTGACAAGTAGCACAGGATCAGGTTGGTTCTTGATTAAGTGACTTACCGTTGATGTAGTATTATGAGTAAGACCAAGATCACCCATGATTCCTATTTTTGGGTAGATTTTAGGACCAGATATAAGCATAGTCTTGAATGAAAAAACATCACTCATTGCTTTAATTGAAGGATCACCACCTCGATAATCTAATAATCACATGTAACACCTTAGGCACATCTGACATTAGCCATGCACATGAGGGACAAAACTAGTTGAAAATGTTGTCATTGTCAGTCCAAAGTGGTGTTTGGCATTGCATTTTGAGACTAAATATTTTGACATTGCATTTTCAAGTGGCAAATAATTACTAGTTTCTACTGCCCGGGTACTATGAAATTAATTCTTAATGTTGGACATTTGGACTACATAAAGTCACATAATCAGTTTCCTATAATCAGATTAGCTGCATCAAAACTCAATCTTGTTATCTATAATACAAATCACTAGAATTTGATGATTATGTAATTATAATAACTTCAATCTGCATAAACACATAAACAATATCACTTTCCAAACTCAATGCCCAACACCCCCAATTAACATAGCGATAAAGATTAATAAAAAACACAATATTAATCACTTACAAGCACATAACCATATGAAATAACATGCTTTCATCATTGTAACAAAAATCTAAAATCACAAATCATCAACTAAATAAAGGAGCAAAATCTAGTACGCGACATAAAACACTAATCACCTTTACATTACAATGCTAAACACCCACAATCATGCTTTTAATAACTTACAAGCATATAGCCAAGTCAAGGGAGTGTTCGTTTTAGCTTATTTTATGGCTCATGAGCTAATTTTTTCGGATTATGTTTCATAAAGCCCATTTTTTTCAGACTTAAGAGCCAATTAAAACTTAGGGGGTGTTTGGATTACTTTCTGGGCTTACAGAAAGCAAACAAGCTCATTTTTTTTATGCTTATAAAGTTACTAAACTGAACTGATGAACTTTATATATTCACCTTTGTTAGTATCTTTAATGCAATCTGCTTATTCTTCGCTTATTAATACCTCACTTTGGTGGTATATTTCTACTGCATACCGGCCTTCTATTTTGTGTTCGAAGGTTGCATTCCGTTGTTTTAGATTTAAGGCTGGTAGATCCTAATGTCGACTCACCACCCCTCACGATATACTTATAGTATAGCTCCAATAACTCTTTTATCTACTAGTGTGATGTACAACACCTTATACTATATATATTTCTCTATATCTGGAATCACTTAACTGGTACACTTCACAACTTGTACTTTGTTGACCAGAGCTGTCATGGTTGCAGCAGGTTTTATAAAACGCTACACACGTGTTCAAAAGTTAATTAGCATGAGTATTTTTATCATGAAAGTTAGTACAGTGTATGATCCATCTTTTTAAGGGAGTTTCCTAAAAGATCCTCACGACAAAAGATTAGACGTCGTTGCATACGCCCTGATGATATAGTAGTACTAGATTAGTATATGTATGCAATGCGCTTTATGTTAATTTGATCTTTTAAATACTTCATTTGCTGTGTGGAAGAGCAGTTTCTTCCGATTTTATTGGTAGGAGGACTCATTCATGTATATTGTATTCCTTGGTTCCAAATCGAGTGTATGTATTTAACTTTTCTAGCATTAATCCATGTAGTTTAAGAGTTTATAAGGCATAATCAATTTGAAATCAAAAAAAGTTTCACAACTAATAACCTGTATCAAACATGAAGCTAAAAGTGAAAGTCGTATTTTTGTTTGAGAGTCAACTTTGCTTGTTTTAGAACGAATGGAGTAAAAAACAGATAAAGTGTTTGATAACTTCAGGTTTTTTAACATCACTTTGGAATGATCAAATTGCTGTAACTTTCTCCAATCTTTGTTTCACACTTTACATATTGGGATCTCAAGGTTTTAACATTACTGTCATATTTCTCTGTTGTTTTGCAGATTTCGTATTATCAGATAAGTTGGTCATGTATGATCTCTTGAAGACCAAACAATTGGATGGACCTGCTATCCTTATTTCCGAATAAGCTATTTCTGTAGTATACATTGTGATTCATTTTCAATCTTTAAGATTGTTGCTTTGCTGCTCCTTTCCCTTCCCCACCCAGCCTCCCCTTATTTTAAAGACTTATTTTTGGACCCCAAGTCAATGTTGAGGTGTAAAATGGGTCGGTTGGGCAGTTTGGTTAAATCTTCACTCGTGAAGATATTCTTAAAAAAATGATATTCTATAAAATCTTCACCAGTGAAGATATTACTAAAAACCTTAAATAGAACGCGACTACGACAAAAGTGTCAATCCTCAATAATTAATTTCACTCATGAAGATATTCCTTAAAAAATGGTATTCTATAAAATCTTCACCAGTGACGATAAACCTACAAAACTTAGAGCATCATATCTGAAAGTTGAGATTGCATAGAGCATCTTTCACATGTGAAAATATCTAACATTTATATAACAAAAATAATAAATAAAAATCAAAATTAAAAAACATAATACCAGTAAAAAAGTAATTAATTAAAAATAATTACCACTAATTGCAATCAAATCAATATTGGATCAACGTTTCAAGCGATTAATAGACGATTTCTTCATCAAAATATTGAATCCCAAAAGGCAATTGAATATTCAACGCCGCAGTCAACGACGGAGATATGATGGTTGATAACCGGAGATGGTTGTGTTATGGTAGATGATGACGGATATGATAGCAGATAACCGGAGATGGTTGTGGTGTTAGTGCGTGTTTACGTGTGTGTTTTGTTTACGTGTGTGTCGTTTTTTGTTACGCATTTAATGTGAGCGATAAAAAACAAAAGGAAAGTTTTTTTTAGAAAACGTAACAACATGATGGAGATGTTGCAGCAGGTACCTTTCGGATTGTCATGAAGTGAGATAATTACATACAAGCCACTTCTTCTTTTGTAAAGGTGTAATTTCAGTGCATTTTAATACAAATTCTGTGTAATTCTAATCTAACTCCCATTAGATGTCTATAAAAAAAAAGTTAGAGGGTTAAATAAAGGGACTAAGATATCTGTCTTTCCCTTTTTACAAAAATTAGCTGTCTAATGAACGGTTTGTCCTATTAAGATATATATATATTTATTTATTATTACTACTTTAATAATGCATTTAGCATCTTCTAAAATTAGAAGTACTTAAATAGATTTTTAAGTTAAAAAAGATTACTATAGTAAAGAAGCATTGTAAGTAGTGATAAATCCTTATGCACGTTTCGTACAATCTTTGATTATGCAACCAAGATAATTTTGCCAATGTCAATTATAACACCCTGCTTTTAAGGCATTAATTCTGCTATATCTACATTCCAACGTTACAATAAACATAATGTACAATCGTTTGTATGAGGTTATAAAATTCTGTCAAAACAATATAACCCTCTCTTTAAAAACCATAAAAAGGTTGTTACTTTTATCACTAGAACGAATATAACTTACAATCCATTTCACACACGACACAAACACAGACACAATCAAAAAATATATCCCACGTAATCTGTTTCATCTCATGAAAGAACGCCGTTTCTATCCACCAACCGCCCGAATCACTCACGGCCTGGCCCCTATCACGGCCGTCACCAACCACGTCGGAACCGTGTACAGACACGTTCGGACGCCACCATGTCGAGTTGTTTTGCGCCGGCTTTTTGCCGCCGTCTCTGCCGCTGATCTTAGCCGGAAGAATGTCCGGCTGCCACCTGGCGCCTCCCTGTACTTTAGCTTGATCACCAATCTCGCATGCCAACCGACTGCTAATCCTTATTCCCTAACATGATGTCACGTGGACTTATATCTTCTTTCTTTTTCGATTGCTCTATGTTCTGTGGTGAGTTTTTCTCCACTTTTGTCTTCTTCTCCTTCTTGATCTTATGAAACCAATGGTAACATACCTCAACTCCTTAAGACTGATAATAGCTGAAAAAAAAGTAACAGCTCTCCAATATTGCTGTGATAGAATCAGGCATTTATTAATGCAAGAATCTTTTAACCATATCTTTAACAAAATGCCACTATAAAAACATGTCACACGTAATAGGTACAATCTATATCTATACTACTTTATAAAGCATTTAGCCCATCTATTTTTAAAAGTCTTAAAAAATTAAGTAAAAAATATTACTTTATTGGGAAAGATGTAAAACCATTAGAAAATGTACATCATACACATTTAAAAGCCTTTAAAATCCTTTAATAGCCAAAACTCGTAACACTCCAAAACATATAACAACCAATTAAATGGTAAAGCTGTAAGGGCCCATATACGTTTTTAATACAGTCAACTTGTAACTGTTAACATTGATATTGTCATCAATTCAGTCAAATTATAACTACTGCATTCATGTGGTCCATTTGTAACGGTCCATTAAACATCATTTAAGTGTAAACCACAAACTCAAATACGAGTATAAAAACCTAACACACTAACAAAATTCATTACACCATTTTTATCTCTCTATTTTATCTCTCTTAAAAACACAAACATCTTTTTTTCTAAAGCATTTAGCCCATCTATTTTTAGAATTCTTAAAAAATTAAGTAAAAAAGATTACTTTATTAGGAAAGATGTAAAACCATTAGAAAGTATTCATCATACACATTTAAAAGCCTTTAAAATCCTTTAATAGCCAAAACTTGTAACGCCCCAAAAAAAGTAAAAACTAATTAAATGGTAAAGTTGTAACGGCCCATATACGTTTTTTAAAACAGTCAACTTGAAACTGCTAACATTGATATTGTCATCAATTCAGTCAAATTGTAATGGCTGCATTCATGTGGTCCATTTGTAACGGTCCATTAAACATCATTTAAGTGTAAACCACAAACTCAAATACGAGTATAAAACCTAACACACTAATAAAATTCATTACACCATTTTCATCTCTTTATTTTATCTCTCTTAAAATCACAAACACCTTTCTCGTACTTTATAAAACATTTAGCCATCTATTTTTAGAAGTCTTAAAAAATTAAGTAAAAATGATTACTTTATTGGGAAAGATGGTTTTACATCATGTGCTCTCAGCCGCTACCGCCACCATTGTCTCCGCCGTCTGCCAAGCTAATGATCATGGCTTTGGAGGAATACGGGTACCAAAGCAGAAGAGGAATACGGGTACCAAAGAAATGGAGGTCTTCTTATTCCGGTGACATTTTTTTAAAAAAGGTGATGAAGGTTTTGGAGATGAATGAAGAGGGTTTAAGATGTTTGATTTAGATGATTTTGTTAAAATGTTTGATGATATCATGGTTAATTGTTGCAAGGATGATTTCAAGAAATGTTAAGGGCTTACATTGTTGATGTCAAATGTTAAGGTTTGATGGATTTGGATTTTTTTAGGGATAGAGTCTTGTGAATTAATGATTGATCTGCAAAGCATCCGTGATCCTGAATCTGTTAAGTTTTGATGAAGTGTCTGAGATTTTTAGTTAATTTTTTTCATCATGTTATGTTAGTGATTTGGTGATTGCAGTTTTGAATTGATGATGATGATGATAACCTGTTTGGGGTTTTATTTTGTCGAATTGTTAGAATTTTAATATTTGATTTGTGATTATTGTGGTGTTTGGAATTATTTAATTTACTTAACTACTACTTACGTTCTACAGTAATTTTTTTTTATTATGTAGTGATTGTTCACTGTTAAAAATAATGATTGAATTTGCACAGTTTATCATTTTTAAATCTTAAAAAAAGAATAAGCAATATCATTAAAAAAAGAATAAGCAATATCAGTAATACCATTTATTACTGAATAGATAGGTAAGTTGAACCAAAATTTGACAACAAATAACATCTTGAGAAAAACATAAAAGAGACCTAAAGCATTCTTTGTTCATTAAACTATAAACCACAAGTAAGTTGCATAAGCAAACATATATACCTCTTGTATATCACAACTTTTATCAACTCAACCTACTAAGACATCATCTGAACAATGGCCACAAACATATTATCAAGGAAGCACTTGCAACTCATTTTCTTAAGCAATGGACATTTAAATATATGCATCAAAGTAAGAAATTAAAAAAGAGATGGTTAAGTACCCTGTTTGGACTCTAGGATATGAATTGTGATAAACTTCTAGTGAGAATTACTCAAAAAGTAGCGCACATATTTTTACGAATCCATTCGTACCACAAATACTGTAAAACAACAAAAAATAAAGTTTACTTAGAAATTTGTTGTCTATGGGTATTTACACACGTATTTCTCACGGATTTATCAACTTGGTGGGTAATCTGTGTGAAATTACCCATGACTTTCCCAAGGACATAATCGTTACTTTTACGATATGGTTACACGGACATAATCTGTGTGAAATTACCCACGGCTTTCCCACGGACATAATGTCACCGGAATAAGAAGACCTCCATTTCTTTGGTACCCGTATTCCTCTTCTGCTTTGGTACCCGTATTCCTCCAAAGCCATGATCATTAGCTTGGCAGACGGCGAAGATAATGGCGACGGTAGCGGTTGACAGTACATGATGTTGGCAAAGGTGGCAGCAAAACTAAACGGTAGTGGCGGCAAAATCTGATATGTGAGATGGCAGAATTTGGTGGTTTGAAGAAAGAAAGAGAAAGGTGTTTGTGTTTTTAAAAGAGATAAAATAGAGAGATGAAAATGGTGTAATGAATTTTGTTAGTGTGTTAGGTTTTTATACTCGTATTTGAGTTTGTGGTTTACACTTAAATGATGTTTAATGGACCATTAAAAATGTACCACATGAATGCAGTAGTTACAATTTAACTGAATTGATGACAATATCAATGTTAGCAGTTACAAGTTGACTATTTTAAAAAATGTATATGGGCCGTTACAACTTTACCATTTAATTGGTTGTTACATGTTTTGGGGTGTTACAAGTTTTGGCTATTAAAGGATTTTAAAGGCTTTTAAATGTGTATGATGAATATTTTCTAATGATTTTACATCTTTCCCAATAAAGTAATCTTTTTTACTTAATTTTTTAAGACTTCTAAAAATAGATAGGCTAAATAATGCTTTTTATAAAGAAAGAAAGGGTGTGTGTTTTTAAGAGAGATTAAATAAGAGATAAAAATGGTGTAATGAAATTTGTTATGGTAGGTTTTATACTCGGATTATAAGTTGTGGTTTACACTTAAATGATGTTTAATGGACTGTTACAAATGAACCACATGAATGCAGCAGTTACAATTTGACTAAATTGATGACAATATCAATGTTAGCAGTTACAAGTTGACTGTATTAAAAAACGTATATGGGCCGTTACAGCTTTACCATTTAATTGGTTGTTACATGTTTTGGGGTGTTACAAGTTTTGGCTATTAAAAGGTTTTAAAGGCTTTTAAATGTGTATGATGTACATTTTCTAATGGTTTTACATCTTTCCTAATAATGTAATCTTTTTTACTTAACTTTTTAAGACTTCTAAAAATAGATGAGCTAAATGCTTTATAAAGTAGTATAGATTGTACCTATTACGTGTGACATGTTTTTATTGTGGCATTAAGGATATGGAAAGATTTTGCATTATTAAGGCATGATTATAGCAATATTGGAGAGTTGTTACTTTTTTTTCAGCTGTTACAAGTCTTAAGGTTGGAGGGATGTTACTTTGGTTTTATAGATCAAAAAGGAGAAGATGAAAAAGTGGAGAAAAACTCACCAAAGAACATCAAGGCATGGAAAAAAGAGAGAAAGAGATACAGTCACGTGCATCATGTTGATAAGGTAGCAGCGGTTGGCAGCAGATGGTGATCAAGCTAAAGTAGGGGAGAGCAGGTGGCAGCCGGTCATTCCGAAGAGAGATCGGCAGAGACGGCGTTGGAAGTCGGCGGAAAACAGCGGCTGGTGGTGTTCGGCGTGGTGGTGACGTCCGGCGTGGTAGTGACGTTCGGTGGTAGGGTCGGCGTGATGAGGTGGGGATGGTGGATGATAGTTTTTATGAGATGAGAGAATAGTGGGTATTTTTTTTGTTATGTCTGTGTTTGTGTGGTGTGTGAAATGGATTGTAGAAATATTTATAGTGATAAAATGTAACAGCCTTTTTAATAGTTTTTAAAGAGGGTGTTATATTATTTGGCATAATTTTATTGCTTGCATAAAAAGATTATACATTATGTTTTGTAACTTGGAATGTAACAACTTTTTTAATGGCTTTTAAAGAGGATGTTAAATTGTTTGGCAGAATTTTATTGGTTGCATAAAAAGATTGTACAACATGCATAAGGATTTGCACTACTTAAGACTTCTTTTTATAGTAATCTTTTTTACTTAAAATTTTAAGTACTTCTAATGTTAGAAATTGGATAAATACTTTATAAAGTAGTATAGATATATGAAACTACGGATGTTTTTATTTATGTTGCTACATCTAATTTTCTTTATTCTATAGGCATGGTTGATACGAATAAAGTTGATGGGAGTATGGTTGACACTCGTAAGGTTAAAGCTCAAGTAAGAAATAAAAGAACATAGATGGCGAAAGAAGATCAAAAGCTAATTGAAGCATTAATAGTATTGCACACGTCTGGAAAATATGGTGCCGAAAATGGTTTCAAACCAGGATACATTCAAGTGGCTCAAAATTTGTTGGATATAAGTCTTCCAAATTCGGGTTTGAAAGCAGACCCGCATATAAAGTCTAGATTGAAGACATGGAGGACTAAGTTTAACATTGTGCATTGTATGATATTCGGTTCAAACACAAGCGGATTTGGTTGGGATCCTGGAAAATGTGTTCTTACTGCACACCTGATGATGTATGGGATAGTTATCTGAAGGTACCAGTTTGCTTTCTTTCATTTTATTATAATATCTTGTTAAGGAAATTAACTTATTGTGTTTGTTATAACTTTGTAGACTCACCCAGAAGCAACTAAATTTAGACATAAACCATTCCCACTTTTTGACAAGCTTTCTATTGTCTTTGTAAAGATAGAGCTAATGGGTCTCGAGCTATTGATCTTGGTGATGATGAGGTTGCGAGTGAAACACAACAGACTGCACAAACTATTCTTGAAGATGAAGATATTGACAGGTTTGTTCGTCCTTCTCCGCAAGGCGTAGATGGTAAAAGTAAGAAACGCAAAAGATCTAAGAGTGACGAATTAGCTGATATGTATTCAGAATCATGCATAATGTTCAATAACAGCATCATTGCTATGGGGAATTTGAAGTAGTTTATATTTTCTGTTAATTTCATGTATAACAAACATGTGATAACAAGCTTTTTGTTATTTCAGTTTCTAAAATACATCTACAGATTGATTGAATTCATTTGTGCATACTAGCCGGGTACCTGCGCAATGCGGCGGCGGGTACCCTATGACTATATTTTGCGGCGAGCAAATATTATCCGGCTAAGCGTTTTTCTAACGAAAAAATAAAGAATCTCTGCAGTAAGTACTAGTAAGAATTGAGGAGTGAAAGCGAGGGTATATTGAGAGACTATTTTTGCTGTAACAAAAAACATTTGTGTGTGGGAGATATGAAATGGTTTGTGTGGATTTATATTATCGATGCGGTTACACATTTTTAATAATCATTATTGATAGTAATGATTTTAAGCGGTTACACGTTTTTAATAATTATTGGAGGCCGTTACAATGATGGTTTAAGCGGTTACACGTTTTTAATGATATTGCTTATTCTTTTTTTAAGATTTGAAAATGATAAACTTAGACAAATTCAATAATTATTTTTAACAGTGAACAATCACTACATAATAAAAAGAAAAAAAAGAAAATTACTGTAGAACGTAAGTAGTAGTTAAGTAAATTGAACAATTCCAAACACCCCAATAATCACAAATCAAATATTAAAATTCTAACAATTCGACAAAATAAAACCCCAAACGGGTTATCATCATCATCATCGATCATCAATTCAAAACTACAATCACCAAATCACTAACATAACATGATAAAAAAAACTAACTAAAAATCTCAGCCACTTCATCAAAAGTTAATAGATTCAGGATCACGAATGCTTTGCAGATCAATCATTAATTCATAAGACTCTATCTCTAAAAAAATCCAAATCCATCAAACCTTAGCATTTGACATCAACGATGTAAGCCCTTAACATTTCTTGAAATCATCCTTGCAACAATTAACCATGATGTCATCAAACATTTTAACAAAATCATCCAAATCAAACATCTTAAACCCTCTTCATTCATCTCCAAAACCTTCATCACCTTTTTTTTTAAAATGACGTCACTAGAATAAGAAGACCTCCATTTCTTTGGACTCTTCTGCTTTGGTACCCGTATTCCTCCAAAGCCATGATCATTAGCTTGGCAAACGGCAGAGACAATGGCGGCGGTAGCGGCTGACAGCACATGATGTTAGCAAAGGTGGCGGCAAAACTAAACGGTAGTGGCGGCAAAATCTGATATGTGAGACGGCGAAATTTGGTGGTTTGAAGAAAGAAAGAGAAAGGTGTTTGTGTTTTTAAGAGAGATAAAATAGAGAGATGAAAATGGTGTAATGAATTTTGTTAGTGTGTTAGGTTTTTATACTCATATTTTAGTTTGTGGTTTACACTTAAATGATTTTTAATGGACCGTTACAAATGAACCACATGAATGCAGCAGTTATAGTTTGACTTAATTGATGACAATATCAATGTTAGCAATTACAAGTTGACTATTTAAAAAAACGTATATGGGCCGTTACAACTTTACCATTTAATTGGTTGTTACATGTTTTGGGGTGTTACAAGTTTTGGCTATTAAAGGATTTTAAAGGCTTTTAAATGTGTATGATGAATATTTTCTAATGGTTTTACATCTTTCCCAATAAAGTAATCTTTTTTACTTAATTTTTTAAGACTTCTAAAAATAGATTGGCTAAATGCCTTATAAAGAAAGAGAAAGATGTTTGTGTTTTTAAGAGAGATAAAATAGAGAGATGAAAATGGTGTAAGAAATTTTGTTAGTGTGTTAGGTTTTTATACTCGTATTTGAGTTTGTGGTTTACACTTAAATGATGTTTAATGGACCGTTACCAAATGGACCACATGAATGCAGCAGTTACAATTTGACTGGATTGATGACAATATCAATGTTAGCAGTTACAAGTTGACTGCATTAAAAAACGTATATGGGCAGTTGCAGCTTTACCATTTAATTGGTTGTTAGATGTTTTGGGGTGTTACAAGTTTTGGCTATTAAAGGATTTTAAATGTGTATGATGTACATTTTCTAATGGTTTTACATCTTTCCTAATAAAGTAATCTTTTTTACTTAAGTTTTTAAGACTTCTAAAAATAGATAAGCTAAATGCTTTATAAAATAGTATAAATTGTACCTATTATGTATGACATATTTTTATAGTGGCATTTTGTTAAAGACATGGTAAGATTTTGCATTATTAAGGCATGATTATAGCAATATTGGAGACGGCGGCAAACAGCGGCTGGTGGCGTCTGGCGTGGTGGTGACGTCCGACGTGGTAGTGACGTCCGGTGGTAGGACCGGCGTGATGAGGTGGGGGTGGTGAATGATAGTTTTTATGAGATGAGAGCACTACAACAATATAAGGGTTTAGGGTCGACAATTTCGACCCTAAGTTACAAAGGGTGTCGACCCAAAGTACTTAGGGTCGACAATTTCGACCCTAACATGTCGACCCAAAGTATTCGACCCAAAATTCTTTGGGTCGACTTTTTCCTTTGCATTTTGGGTCGACAGTGGGGACCACAACATTTCCACCATAAAAGTTGACTAATTTTAGGGTCGACAATGCCTTTGACTCTTTGGGTCGACATTGTCGACCCTAAACTTTCCGAATGCTTAGTCGCATCCTATGCCTTCGGTAAAACCAGTGACTATGCCTTCTGCAAAGCCAAGGCTATGCCTTTGGAAAAGCCGAATGCTATGCCTTCACCAAACCCAGAGGCTATGCCTTCGTCAAAGGGAAAGGATATGAATTCACAAAAAGCAGGCTAAGACGCAGGCTATTCCTTTGGCAAAGCTGAAGGATAAGACACAGGTTGTACTTTCGGCAAAAGCAGAACACTTAGTGTAAATAAAACAAATAAACCATGAATTGTTAGATTATATCATATATGATAAATTATAATATGAAACTGTAAAAAAGTTTTATAATATATCATATATGATACATGTTAGGTTTTAAAGCTTTTATAGAAATTTTGAACATGTTATTTGTATGACAAGTGTAATTAAAAGGCTTAGCAGATCAAAATGCATTCGGTTAAGTAAGCGGCTAAGCCGCCGAGAAAGCCTTAGGCAAAGATAAAGGCTAAGTTAAAGGCTAAACCTTCAAAAAAACATAACATATCACAATGCATGTGTTTAAGTATGCGACTGAAACAAAACATAGCATGTAATTATGACAATCATATATGATAACTGAAAATATATATGCTTATCTGTATGTAGGTTCTGGAACTTCAAAGAAAACTAAAATATCAAAAAACAGGAGACTACTAGGTTCTGGTTCTTCCGGTATGATATCTGTTGTAATGTAAAACATTGGATAGAAAGATACAAAAAAATATTATCAAAACTGATAATACAAAAAACATTTTATTGTCGGCAAAAACATGAAACTAACTGATATGCTGTATAAAAAAGCCGCTGAAGATGAACTAAAAAGGAAACCGTTGAAGAAGTCTGCAGCAAAGTAACAGCAAAGGAAGAAGATGCTATAAGAAAATCAAACGAGAAAACAACAAAAAAGAAAATCAAAGAAGCTAAAAGAGAGGCTAAAAAGAAACAACCTAAAAAAGATAGAGAGAAAAACGTATCAGACAATAAAGGTAAATTTATATTATATAAACTACTCAACTGATATTATTGAATATCAAATATGATTGTCGATATGCTTATAAACAATTAATGAAAAAAAAATTGCAGAATATGATGATCAAAGTGATGACGTCGCTAACAAAGAAAAAACCGACGAAGAAGCTGCAAAAAGAAAAAAAGAATTAATAGTTGAACTAAAAGCTATCGAGACAATACTTGAAAAAAAAGCTAAAGATGCAGTAGAAAATGAAGTTGATAATGAAGGTACGTTTGTTTGTTAAAAAGCTAATGTATATCAAATATGATTAATAATGTTGTTTGTAAATGTAAAGATAATGATGTGAATGTCAAATGATAATGCAGATGAAGCTGATAATGAAGAGGATGCTGACAACAATGAAGAGGATGCTGACAACAATGAAGAGGATGCTGACAACAATGAAGAGGATGATGAAAATGAAGAGGATGCTGAAAACAATGAAGAGGATGATGATAATGAAGAGGATGCTGAAAATGAAGAGAATGCTGATAATGAAGAGGATGCTGACAACAATGAAGATGATGATGATAATGAAGAGGAGGCTGACAATGAAGATCAAGATGATAATGAAGAGAATGTAGATCAAGTTTTTTTTTTAAATGTTGCCATTCTTGAACGCAGCTAAAAGATCAATGAAGAAAGAATATGGCAAAGGTACAATTCTAGTCTTTAATATCATACATGATATTAAATGTAAAAGTACATAACATGCAAAAGATAATATTTAAATTGATAAATCATATATGATATAATATAAACTAATATATATTTTTATACAGATATCACAAAAACAGTCGAAGAAAAACAACAAAATCAAAGAAGAAAGAAGAGGAAGATGGAGAGAAGTGAATCTGAACAACCTAAGAAGAAAAAATCAAACCGTCAAAAGAGCACCTACAAAGGGACAATGAAAAAATCTAGAAGCAAAAAAAATCTAATAATTGAAGAATCACCAAAAAGATTCATAAGAGGTGATGCGAAAAGACAGGCTGAATTCGAAAATGTAGACAAGCAAAATGAAGCAGAAGATGATGAGGATGTGAAATCTATATCAAATGACAATGTCATAGTCGAAACAAAAAAGATGGGAAGAAAATCAAAAGGCAAAAAGAAAGGGAAAAAGATGAAGAAAGCAGAAGAAGAAACCCAAGTGGAATCAGAGGAGGAT